>WOAB01000638.1:0-40106 GCA_027886185.1 Rheum nobile | reverse complement strand
CTCACCTTTTAAATCCCTTATTTCATATTCAAATTTGTTAATCAATGACACTATTTCTGGATTATGCACATAATCAATCTAATGACACTTTTCAACACTGTAAATACAACCAGAAAAAGTGTCATTCCAAATCAGAAAGACAGAAATTCTAATGACATTCTTGTTTTCTCATTTTTTCATCCCTTATTTCATATTCAAATGGTTAAACAAGACACTATTTCTTGATAGTGTACATAATCATTCTAATGACACTTTTTCAACACTTTAAACACATCCAGAAAAAGTGTCATTAAAATGCCAGAAACTCAAAAAATTCTAGAAGTATTCCAATATATACCTGAGTTTATGCTACTGAGTTGTTTGTTGTATATATATATTTGTCACCTCGACAGTGAGCTCGAGCCCACTTTTGGAAATTTGCAATAGTGAGGTACTCCCTAATTTCTAGGTTGATTGCACATATTTGCTTAAACCATTGCTCAAACTCAGTGATTGTATAGGCATTAGCTAACAATCCAAGCACACCTTTTTCCTTGAACCTTGTTTCCAGATTCGATTTTAGGTGTCGCATGCAAACCACATGCTTTGCTGAACTGTACACTGTCTCTACAACTTTTGCAATGCTAAAATGTCGATCAGAGATAATCACTAAATCAGCTGACGATGGGATGACAGTATGCAGTTGATGGAAAACCAAGTCCATGATTTGTCATTTTCTGAGTCAACTACGACATATCCAAGAGGATAGATCTGGTTGTTTGCATCCTGTGTTGTTCCTATCATAGATTACCCTCAAACTTCCCAGGAAGAAAAATGTACCATCCACCATGATCACCTACCCCAAAAAAAAAAATCAGAACAGGCAGAACATTCATGACAGTTAAGATGGAACAAAACATCCATGGACACTTTAGGCTTTGGAATATGACACTTATTTTCAATGCACAAGAGAAACATTAATGACACTTTTAGACATCAATGCTGAACTGTTTAAGATGCTAATGACACTATCATTTGAGCCTACTTGAAATAATGACACTCTAGAATATTCACATTCTTACATGCTAATGACACTTTTTACAGTGTTTTAATGACCTGCTAATGACAATAAACGTTAGAAGTGTACCTTTCTCATTGCAGTAAAACCTTTGATTGATGCTCCGATTGAAATGAATACGTAGTTGAACTGGTTTTCGTCATCAGTCTCAAAGCACGTATATGTGCCAGGGTTGACACTCTTCAACATATAGCAATATGAAGGTATCATTGCATAGTTTGTTTCCGGTGTACCTCTTATCAAGTTTTGTGCCCATTCATGCGCTTTCCAAGCTTTCCAGTAGCTGACATCCTGATACCACTCCTCCCTCATATCATTCTGAATCATGCCAGCATTCGGTCCTTTCTTAACACCTATGAACCTATATTTTACCAAGAACAAACACGTTAATTTCTTATGGAATCTAAAGCAATAACATATTCAATTATATACTGTCATTACAAGATATCTTACCTTGTCTTTATCTGCTGAGCAACAGTTTCATATGTAGGTTTAGAGTGTTTTGCACATCTTGAATCAAACGAGCAAGAATGTTCATCACTGAGTTTCCTTATCTCAAAGTATTCAGAACCCTTCAATTTTGCAGCTCGCATTCTCCATTTGCAGTCGGCATCCACACATAACACCTTATATAGTTCTTCACTTGGCTTATAAACTTTGTATCCAAAGTTCTCACACATCGCCATTTTTTTATGACAGTTTGCAAATCTTCTTTTGTCTTAAACATCTGCCCTACATGCAGAAACTCATTTCCTGTTGGCAGAGCATGATCATTTACCTTGGAAGATTGCCCTATCTCCAATGACACTCTATTGTCACAATGAACATTAAAATCCAAAGGCAAATCCTCTTGAGCATCCACCATCTGCATGCTATTCTTTTCAACAAGCGCCTTTGTAGGTTTAATTGCCACCATGCTATTCTTTTCAACAAGCACCACCATGTTTGGGGATTTAACCGTCACCATGCTATTCTTTTAAACTGTCAATGTGTTTGGATGTGTAGCTGTCAACGTGTTTTGGATTTCACCGCTTGTCAACAAATTAGTAGACGAACCAGTAGACGACCCAGTTGACGACACATACAATGGCAGCGTCCATGATACTTGTGGGCACTCATTAATACTAACAAATAAACTGTAATCCTCATCTGTATCAACTACATATGGACTTGTTAGCTGCTGGAAATGATGCAAATGACCTAAGACAAGGTCAGATGATGTTGATTTTATCTTGAACTTGTCTATAATAATTTTTTAAAGATCTTCAAACTACAAACTGTCATTAACCATAAAAGCTTTGAATATGGCATCTCCAATATAAGCACAACATCCCTCTTCTACTTTCCATTCCCCTCCAAAGAACACTGTTAGAATTCTCATCTGCATCTGTATAATATCAAATCCACAAAACTGTCTTAATGACACTTTTATTAATTCAAACACAACATCTTTAATGACAGTCTTTTCACTATCCTAAAAACTCTTATTATAAACCTTATTGATCTATGTCAATTTGATTTCCGAAGAAACTATTTCAATTATGCACAGAATGATTCTAATGACACTTTTTTACATGTGATTTTAAAAGTGTCACTACAAATCCATAAATGCGGATAATTGTAATGACAATTTTGTAAATTAAAGAATTTCAAAGTGTCACTACAATTCCAGATATGCAGATAAGATTAATGAATCCAATGACACTATTTCAACACTGTTAATACCACATCCTGAAAAAGTGTCATTGCAAATCCAGAAACACAGAAAATTCTAATGACATTCTTCTTTTCTCATTTTTTTCATCCCTTATTTCATATTCATTTTTTTTAATCAATGACAGTATTTATGGATTATGCACATAATCAATTCAATGATACTTTTTCAACACCGTAAACACAACATCCAAAAAAGTGTCATTAGAAATTCAGCCCTCAAGAAAATTCCAATGACATTCTTGTTTTCTCACTTGTTTCATCCCTTATTTCATATTCAAATTTGTTAAACAAAGAAACTGTTTCTAGATTGTGCATATAATCAATCTAATGACATTTTTTGAACACTATAAACACAACAACCAAAAAAGTGTCATTCAAAATCAGTGACACTCAGAAAAATCTAATGACATTCCATATTTCATATTCAGATTTGTTAATCAATGACCCTATTTCTCGATTATGCTCAAAATTGTTCTAATGACACTTATTGGAAAACACTAATGACAATATTTCAATAATAAAATCACAGCTGCAATAAGGGGTTTGTTAGAAAATTACTTGTTCGAGTAATGACACTATTACCGGCGAGAGCTTTTCAGTAGATTTCCCGGCGAGTAGAATAAGATTTCCGATGACACTTTGGTCTCAAACTCGTCCATGAATTTCATTCAATTTCCCGGCAAAAAAGAAAAACCAGCCCACATGTAGTCGCTGGCGTGCGGTGGGCGTGCGGTGGTGTGCGGTGGCGTGCGGTGGATCGGTGGCGAGCGTCGATCGGCGGCAACCTCCTGGCCCTGGCGTGCGGTGCCGTGGAGAAGAAGAAGTCTCAAACGTGATTATTTTAATATTATAATAATATAAAAACTTGGGGGAGGGGGTTAGTTTCCTAGGGGGATAGTTTCTTAATAAAAACGTCATTCATAAGTCATTTACCCAACTCATCCATCTATAACTCACTCGATTTAATCAGTTACTACTCAATACTAACCGATGTACATCTGGATATATTGAGTATTTATGATCAATTAGTATTAATATAAGAATAGTTTAAAAAAGGGTACGGATTCCTGTTGTAACGTTGGAATATGTAAGCACAATTCTGAAGAACCGAATTTATTTGGGAAACCACCTAGACTCGGGTGCACATCTTACATCACTACATACTCTAAGCTTAACTTTGCCTTTCTTCTATCTACACCCTTCATTGCCAAAATGATTTCTGGTTTAATATGGGATTCTTTCACTCCCAAAATCGAGATATTATTTATGTCATATTTCTCTGGTAGAACATTTGGACACATCGGAACTCTATAATTTTCAGAAAAGCTTCTATTCATATTCAAACTGTTGTTAACAATACCTATATTTCTTATCAAGAATGGACCTTGTCTCTTTCACTTTAACATTCTTCTACCTAAAAACCTAGTCATATGAGGTGATTTTCTAGATGACAAAACCTCATGCTAATTGGATAAAGGTAAATTTTGATGCCTCTGTCAAATCGAACGGTTCTACTCACATTGGATTCGTGTTTCGTAACAATACTGGTGAGGTGATCTTTTTAGACCACATACAGATTCTCTGCTCCTCCCCTCTTAAAGCTGAGGCTTTTGCCGCTCTTGAATGCCTTCGTATGGCTATTTCTCTCAATTTTCGGCTTCTAGTCCTCGAAGGAGACAATCTTCTGTTATTAATTCCATCCGTGGAATTTGGAAATTTTCTTGGGAAATTTATCCTATAATTCAAGAAATTAGATCCCTTTTACGTGGTTTGGATGATTTTCAGGTCCATCACTGCTACAGAGAGACCAACATAGCCGCTGATTTTCTGGTACATCTCACATTTCCCATGTTCTTCTGCGAAGTACAATTATGGATTACATTTCGCCTAATCTTGGCCATGAACAGTTGTTTCGATCTCGACTTCAAAACTTACGTTCAGGCTTTACCGTTTACTCAGCTTGTAAAAAATTTGTACAAATTATTTATTATGATAATTTAGGTATTCCTTTTACTATGTAAGGATACCTTCCGTTTACCTGTATTAAAAAAAAACTTTGCCTTTCTTCATCTCATGCACTCGTAATAGAAGAGTACGTGGAACTCTGATCTCTTGCCTTTTATATATAAATATTGTAATAGAAATCTAAAGAGGTCGGTTTAATAAAGTATAATAGGGGTCCATTTGACAAATTAATAGCATATTCGAGCTCTCACAATTTTTCTTCATATGGATCATATATAATTTTTCTTTATGTATTTTCTAAGCTCTAAGTTCTTCCCTATCGGAATTTCTTACCATAAAATTTCTATGACAACAAATCAATAAATATCAGTCAATAAATAGGCAACATAAGTGTTAAACCGGTGAGGGAGTCAAATTTAATTTAATTATTAATTAGTTTAGTTTTAGAAGTATTAGCAAAAACTACCAGATTCCGAAACGCCGTTTGCAGAAATATCATGTTTTAGAAAGTATTGCAAATATGCCATAAAGCTGCAACACTTTTGAAAACCAAAAAGGTAAAATCAAAATAAGTAAAACGGCCTAAGATGCAGTTAAGTGTTAAACGGGTATATGAGTAAGCCTAATTATATACCTGTTCAACCGATAGCACATCTCATCTTCCCCAATTAATGTTCTCCGCTGAACAACTTTTTTCCTTTCATCCCTGAACTCTTGAAGCGTATTCCTCACAGCAAATCCGAAATCCCCAAAGGCGAGAAGCCCTTTCTCCCTTTGTTCAACCCTTTGTTAAGCCCTTTTGAATCCCTTTCTGAAGCCCTAGATCGACAATGGTGAGGACCAGAGGTTTGCAGTCTGCGAACGGCAGAGTGAAGAAGCAGAAGCCGAATGGTTCTACAGAGTCGAAGAGAAGGGTTGAGGAGAGCGCGAATGCGAAGGCGGCTCCAGTGGCGAGGGGCCGAAAGAAGAGAGCCTACAGTTCGTCAGAGGAAGACGAATCAAGTCCAGTCGTTTCGATGCAGAAGAAGAAACCGAGAATGGCTGAAGAACCAAAAGCCAAGAGGTCGAGGAAGGAGCCATCGAAGTCGGTTGGCGGGGTTAGTGATCTTCTCTAACTCTTAATTTTCTTGAAAAAAAAAACAAATTTTGTCTGAATGTGATGCATGCTAAAATTAGGCTTATGTGAAAATGAGAACATGATTTGCTCTGTGATAAACAGAGCACGGAGAGATGTGCAAAATTTATAGTAGCCTAAACTGTTACATCCATATGGCCTGACAAGCGAAATTATTGTCTGACGAAATGAATTATCTTACCTGACAAAGTAAGTTTTAGGGTTTATGTGAATATGAATGTCATATATTTGTTCTGTGGTTAGAATGTTAGAATGTCATAGTATCCTGATTCATGTTGATACAAAGGTGTAAGTTATACTATAGGGTAAAGACTTATCCTCAACAACTTCCATTTGTCCTGGCAAACCGCAATGTAGTCTGACAAGTTATTTTGTATCCTGAAAACATATATCTTTACCTGACAAAGTAAGATGGTGCCTCTCTTTTATGTGAATATGAAAGTCATTCTTACCTGTCATGTATATGTGAATGTAATTCATTACAGATAAGTTACAAGTGGCATTCTGAGGAGTTGTTTTTCGGTCAGATAAATCAGAACTCACGGCTTCAGTATCTTTCTCTTATCGAGAACACACTAACTCGAACAGACTGGCAGACAGTTATGCAGGGGCCCTTTGGCCCAATAATCAAAATAATAAAAAACATGAAACTGTCTGCACAACTGATTCACCATGTCTTGTTTAGGCAACTGGACACAAAAAAGCAGTTTGAGACATGGTATGATCTTGGTGGACAACCATGTAGGTTTTCAATAGAGGAGTTTAGGCTAATAACAAGACTGAATTGTGGGATGCCCGATGAGGAGGACAGTATGCAGGATAAGAATGCAGTGTTTGAATTTTTTGGGGTGAGGAGTATTACTATTGCTAACCTTTTAAACAAGTTCTTATCCTATCGGAAGGACAATGTATATAAGATGAAGATGGCATTGTTGTTAATTCTTGAGGGTGTTGTACTTGGGGGTGATAAGAAGAGGAAGGTCAGACCCTTTCATGTCAAACTGACGGAAGACTTAGATCGTTTCAATAATTTCCCATGGGGTAGGAGTGCATATCTTGACCTCCATCAAAGTCTGGCTTCTGCTTTGGACACAAGAATGGAGACAGTTCAGGCTGCACTTGCAGTTTCAGACAATGCCAGAGCAGGATACACCATACGGGGTTTCCCGATGGTGTTTCAGGTAATGTGTTAGTAGTTGAGTATGTAAAACTGAGAAAGGTTAATGCCTCTATTCATAATTGTGGATTAATTCCAATTCTGTTTGTTTCAGATATGGTTGTATGAGGCAGTGCCCCATATTGGCAGAATATTTGCCCAAAAGCTTACTAAAGTTGTGCATCCCCGAGGTGTGAGGTGGCTTAAATCGAGTAGGCCAAGCTTGGATGCGATTTCTGATGCCCTAGAGGGGAATTTCCCTGCTAAACAGATCCTTGTTGAGGAGGACGGAGATGACTTGGGAGAAAGCTGTTATTTCCCGGAGGAGGAAGGACACAAATCCTTGGATGAGATTGTTAAGCACTTGAAGCCCAGAAGGAAAAATGCTGGTAAAAAGGCCAAGGGAGTTGGTAAGGGAGGGCAAGCTGGAAACATTGAGGGTTTCGACCCAAGGCAAATTATGTGTTGTTTGAATGAATTGCATGAAATGATGCATGCTCTAAGGGAGGAATTTATTGAGTTAAACAAGTTCATAAGAGCCAAAGCTCCTAGAACAGGGGCATCTTCATCTAGTGATCAAGACATCAGTACACACCAGGAGCTCTCTGGGGAGGTTAACAGTGATAATGAACCCAACATCCCCCAACACCAGCAGAGCATGAGGGAGGCAAAGACGGAGTCTGAGGCAAATGATGAAGAGGAAAAGATGGAGTCTGAAGATGACGAAGACAATGACTCCAAAGAGGGAGAGTCCGAAGAGACTGAGACTGATGAGGTATGTATGCCCAAAACTTTCAGTTATTATATGTACAGTTCAGTCCAGATGTACATATTTCAGTCCATTTGTGCACATTTCAGACCATATATCATCGTTTCAGTAAAAAGTTCAGTCCATATATGTATTCAGTCCATATATGCACATTTCAGTCAATTTGAACACAATTCGAAAAATATTTGCTTATTTCAAACCTTATATCATCGTTTCAGGAGACAATGGATGGAGAGCCAAATGCTGGTGAAATAGTTGTGTATGATGCAGGTAATGTAGGTGGTCAGAAAGAGGCGGGTGAAGATGTCGCAATAGTAGATGAGGAAAAAGAGCAAGGGGATGCAACAGATCCACTGTCAGTTCTTGTCCAAACTTGTACAATACTACATGCAGATGAGAAGCTGGTTAATGAGGCAACACCGCAAGATGTGGAGGGACTCATCAATGAGTTGGTTAATGACGAGTTGGTTAATGATGGGACTGTGGTGGCAACACAAGTTGAGGTGGCAACAAAAGCAGTGTCTGATGAGGGTGTGCATGACGGAGTTGTGGAGGAAGTAAAGGAAGCTGTTGTGAAGGGAGGAAGCAAGGTTGATGACGGAGGTGTTGATGTTGAGGAGGTAGCAAAGGGAGCTGATGTGGAGGGAAGGACCAAGGTTGATGACCAAGTTGTGGAGGAACCGAAGGGAGATGTCGAGGGAAAAAACACTGTTAATGAAGGAGTTATGGAGGAATCAACGGGAGATGTTGTGGAGGGAGGGACGAAGCTTGATGAGCTAGGTGTTGAGGCGCGAACTGAAATACAAGGTGAGAAGGTATCACAGGATGATTTTCATGACGTGGGGGGTGATGAAGGGGAGACCAAGGAGTCCAAAGTGCCGAGGAAGGGCAGACCAAGGAAGGGTAGCCAAGTTCCGAACAAGACATATCCAACTCGCACTCGTGAAGTTTCCGCCAAGGCAAAATCACCCTACCGCAATGTGGATGAGCAGAAATTGGCAAAAAAGATTACCAAAAATAGCAAGGTGGAAGGGATGACAGAGCTAGTAAAGTGGATGCAGAGTGAGAGGTTTGTGACTTATCCACTCTACTCAATCAGGAATTGATGAAATGAATGTCAAAAACTTTTCTGGCCTGACTTCTAGAATTCTGACCGGAAATTGATTCTTTGTGGACTGACTAACTTATATATAGCCTGTATATGTACTAATATATATATATATATATCCTTGTTTAATATTCAAATGAATATGTACCATCATGCAGTATTGAACCCCGAACTGGACCGGCCGGGCAATCATTGGACAAGGAGTTCTTTGAGATATTGTTTGCCCCAAAGAAGTGGTTGGGCGGTTTGGTAATATTCCAATGCATTATTTGAAAATAGTATGCATGGGTAAAATAGTTTCGAGTTGATAGATTAACATTGTTGCACCATTACAACATATGGAGCAAATGATGTTCCTTTATCGTCAAAGGATTTCAGAGGATCCACAACGGTTTTCGAAGGTGGTTGTGCTTGACCCATATTGGCAGAACTATGTGCAACGGGAATTCGAGTGCTTCCAGATAAATTCTCCACGTAAGGGTAAGGATGAAATGTTGTCATACATGATGGGTTCATGTCCGGGAGAGTATGGGAAGAGATGGGATGATGCGGAATGCATATACGCATGCTTCAATATCGAAAGGAAGCATTGGTTTGCCTTAGAAATTGATCTATGCGCCTGGTATGTGACGGTTTATGACTGCAATGTGGATCTGTACAAAGACAAGGAAATTTTCGATATGATCCGCCCCATCGTTGAGACTGTTCCAAGATATGTCAAGATGTATGAGCCACTGGCAAAGAGATGTGAACCGTTATTGGACAATCCAATGTCGGTGTCCCGTCGTCATAACCTTAAGCAGAACAAGCGCGGGTAAGTATACATGTATTTATGCCCAAATAAATCCTTATCAAACTGCAATTGATATACATTCTAACGTGTTTTGTACATCGTGCAGAGGAGATTGTGGGGTCTACACCTTGAAGTACATTGAGTTATTGATTCTCGGCATGTCAAACTTGGATCTGTCGTCGAACAAATTCATAGATGCACATAGAAGTCAAATGGCTCATAGTATTTTTAGATGTTGTTGGGATGGTCTTTAAGGACTTTTGATGTAATGTGGTGATTGCATTGTGTTGTTGGGAAACATTTGGCTAGGAACACGACTTATAATTGTATTTGAATTTGAGAGATACTGTTTTCAGCATGTTTACATGCTTGTGATGATGTTTATGTCAGCCAATATATTGGTTTTACATCAAAAGGCACCCAGGTGGGGTTAGATTTCGAATGTTTTCAGCATGTTTTCATTTAAAATGGTGGGGTTAGATTTCGAATAAAACCAAAGAGGGGGGAAAATTGTGACTTAAGTCAGGCCAGATTACGAATTTACAGTACATATTCACATTTGTCAGGTTGTTTTGATATATCTATTTCAAATTTATCCTTTCCAGTTATTGCAAATCATCGTACAAAAACTCCCACATTGAAACCTAATATTTCCTACATTTAAAGGGTTTGGAAATCGAAAAATAGCCTGTAAAAGGGGGGGGGGGTAAAGTACACATTATAAATTTACAGTACATATTTAGCTTTGTCAGGTCATTTTTTAGAAATCTTATTCTAGGTCATCCCATGACTTATGGCGGAACTGGAAGAAACATCACAATGGTAAATAACCGTAGGAAAAGACAACGTTTTTAAGTGGTTTTGAAACCGAAGCTTTGTTCTACATATAAATGGTTATGAAACCGAATAAAAACATGGTACAAAAATAGTTAAAAAAGGTTACAAGGTTTATTATTTGAAAATAGCCTTGAAAAAGAGGGGGGGTTAAAGTACACACTAACCTAAATTTGTGCTACATGTCAACGGTTATGAAACCGGGAAAAAAAGGTACGAAACCGGATAAAAACGGTAAAAAACAGTTAAAACCGGTTTTCACCGCAGGGTTAGTTCTTGCGACCATATTAATTTTGGTTTTTTTTTACTTACGTCAGTCAACAATATTGACTTACAGTACGTATTTAGCTTTGTCAGGTCATTTTGTAGACATCTTATTCGAAGTCATTTAATGGTAATTAACCGTAGGAAATCTTATTCAAAGTCACCCTTTCCAATGCATATTCTTATTTGTCAGGCGAGACTACGGATTTACGTCAGTCCATAAAAGCGAATTACAGTGCTTATTGATGTTAGTCAGGTCATCTGTAGAAATCTTATTCAAAGTCATCCAATGGTAATTAACCGTAGGAAAATCTTATTCAAAGTCATCCAATGACATTATCGTCTTCCCACTTGACATGAAATATTAATTCCTGCGACATTAACATACCATACCAAATATACTATCTCATAACCTACTGACTATATATAGTCACTATATGCCATTATCATCTTCCTACTTGACATACGTATCATAAAACAACAGAACCTCCTAAATACTACACTGTATTACATTGTCACTAAACTAGATTCCTTCATCAGATACTAATTATGTGCGGAGGAGACAGATGATTCCGGGCCGTCACGTTGCGGAAGTTCATCAACAACATCTTGGGTGATAAATATGTTGATGAGAGCAACGGTTCTACCTTGGGCGGCAAGGGCGACAGCGTCTCCGCGGCGCTGTAAGGCCCTCAAGGTACGAGGCCCGCCATGGGGGGGAACTACTTCGAAGAAGTAAGAGGCGCCTAGATCGGAATCGTTAAAATAAAATAGTTGGTTCAATAACCCATGGATTTCCCGTACCCTTTCAGCATGGGCCCTCCAGTTTTGCCTCCGTCCGCCTTGGTAGACATGGGTGGAAATCATGGCATCTTGTCCCCTTGAAGGGATGAGTCTCCCTCCGGTGTGGACAGTTGTGTAAACGAAGTGATCATTAAGGTCCCATTCATGGTTGTCAGGCTCATAAGCCATGGAAACAAAAGAAGCACGAGAACGGAAATTAGAGTTGTTAGGGTGATTCGAAGATGTTTTTGGATGAGGAAATTCGAAAAGTTTTTGTAGCGGATTGTGGATGAGGAAGAATGTGGATGAGGGGGTATATAAATAGTTGTTTGGGTTGGTGGCGGTTAGGGTTACATTCATGAGGGTGATTAAAAAATTCGAAAAATAAAACAACAGAACCTGTACAAAAACAGTTAAAAACGGTTAAAAACAGTTAAAGCAGTTTATAACCGCGAGGTTAGTTCTTCAGACCAAAGCTTTATTCTAATTGTTAAATAAGTCAGTCCACAATAGATATTTACAGTACATATTGATATTTGTCAGGTCAATTTGTATAAATCTTATTCCAAGTCATCCCACGACTTATGGCGGAACTCGAAGAAACATCACAATGGTAAATAACCGTAGGAAAAGACAACGTTTTTAAATGGATGAAACATTGGGTTTTAAGATGGAATGAAAATGTTCCTTCAGCTTGGAATGACCCATTACACAAGGAGTGAAATAAATTTTAAGTTTTCAGATTGACATGAAAATCGTACCAAACGAGGTCTTAATGCTTTTCCCAGGCTCTGGAGCAAGGTTCTTAAAAATACTTCGATGCTCGCACTTCCTTCTCTACATACTCAAAATTTGCCCTGACAACGTAGTTATAAGCCTTGCAAACAACCATATGTTGACTGACGATTAATGCTTGTTCTGTTTCTGAGATATGTAACATCGTACATAGTTTTTACCTTTTCGGGTTTCTCAGGCATTATACAAATTGTTACAGTACGTATTCAGGTTTGTTAGGTCACTTTGAAATAAGAGGGTAAGTTTGAAATTTTTCATTCCGATTTGACCCCTTAAAAATTTCACTAAAAGTACACCCTTACTTGCCCAAATCTTTTCAACCAAGTCTCTTCAAATACTCACCGGTCCATTACTAAAGTTCTCTACCAAGGATCTCCAAACACTCCCACTTTCCCAAATAGTCCCACTCCCACGTTCTTCAAATAATCCCTCTCTATACTCTAAATTCATGGCGGGAGAACATCACATTGTGACTGGGACATACTTATACGTAAATGAACTGCTTCAATCTGCCCGTGAAGTGAAGGATCATGTTGGAGGCCGGAAGATGACCGAGGCCGAATTCCAGGAGTACAATCGCAACATTGTGGCCAGAGATTTGGAGTTGGTAAGTTTAATTAAGGATTTGCGCCGCCTCGGGCAGGAGCTTACTGCTGTGAGTCCGGAAGGGGCTCAGACCGAAGAAGAAAAGGCCCGGATCAAGCTAAAGCTTAGACTGTTAAGGCTTTTGTTGTATATTTTCTTCCTATGTGCAAGGGCCGTGCCTACGATGCTTAATTTGTGTTTCTGCATACTGAATGCGACACCACCTTCACTGAGCTCAACATAAAAAGGGTGTTGGACCATGCTCAGTCGCTGGAGGGAAAGCTGAAGTCCCGATATCTATCTTGATGGGATAATGTTTTCATAACAGTGTAGTTTCTGAGTATGTGTGCATAAGTGTTTTTAATGTATGAACTTTGCAATGCTAGTTTTTTTGTTCTTTTGTGTGTGGGAATGCCATGTGAAGGGCACGTTTTGTTTAAAGTTGAACAACGTAATATAATGCTTCTGTTTATATGGTTCAGACCATGTTGGAGTTTTACAGGACGTATTGTGAATTTACAGGTCGTATTTATGTATTACGTTTGTCAGTACAACTTTGCACCTGATTCTAGGGTTCTTATGAAGGTTCATTTATAGACTTCGCAACTGAAATGGGTTCGCAGATGATTGTGTTTATTCACTAGGTTTTGTAGATTCCTTTGTCAGACCATGTTAGGCGTTTACAGGACGTATTGTGGCTTTACAGGTCGTTTTGTATGTATAAGGTTTTCCTCGAGCAAATGAGTATGTGAGGACATAAGCGTTGTTTTACACGGTGTTCTACAGTCTTATGGGTTGTCATTTATAGGGTTTAACACTGACTCATGCTGAGAAGTCATCAACTCTTAACCCAAAGATGATGACAAGACAAAATACAACGTTTGCAGAGAACCTAAGAACTTTGTCAGTACAACTTCGCACCATGATTGTGTTTATTCATTCGGTTTTTTAAATACCTTTGTCAGACCATGTTAGGGTTTTACAGGACGTATTGTGGCGTTACAGGTCGTTTTGCATGTTTTAGGTTTTCCTCGAGCAAATGATTATGTCAGGACATATACGTTGTTTTACAGGGTGTTCTACAGTCTTATGGGTTCTCCTTGTGAGGAGTTTACCACTGACTCATGCTGACAAGTCATCAACTATTAAGCAAAGATGATGACAGGACAAAATGCAACATTTGCAGAGAACCTAAGAACTTTGTCAGTACAACTTCGCACCTGATTCTAGGGTTCTTATGAAGGTTCAAGATGACAAGTAAATCTTAAGCAAAATATTTAATTTATGTACTTTGTATATCATCCAAAAGGAAGCCCCCACAAAAAAGAGGTGTGGTTTACGCCTATATAGACTTAAACCATACATCGTTTCCATGAAACACCCAACAACAACATTTACTAGCATAAACACCCAAAAACAACAACATGGTGACAATTGTAAACCCAAAAAAAACTAACCCATTCTCTTCCTATGATTGTCCATCATCAGTCCTTCTCCTCCTACAATACTGCTTGTTGTGGCCTTGGTTGCCGCAATACGAACACCGCCTCCTCCTAGTATAGTTCCCCTCCCACGTCGCCCTGTATCGGTTAATTTGTGGCCTTCCAGGAGGACGTTTTACATTTGGTGGACAACATGGAATGGATGACACGGCTTCAGGAATTGACCATCGGCCTGTGGGAGGAACAAGATGCACAGTTTCCTTGTACACTTCTCTCACGCACTCGTTCTTGAACATGGGATGGACGAGATCAGTGAGTCGCACTCCCCTATCACTTGCAACCGCTATGGCATGAGCACAAGGAATATCAATCTGGAACATGTTACAATCACATGTACGAGCATTAAGGTTCACCGAGTATCTACAAGTTCCTACCATGACCCCCGCTTCAAACTGGCTTAGTCTTCGAACACTCATCTTTGCTGCCCTTCTGTAGTTCACCTCTACCAGCGTGTACACAGAGGGTGACAAGTATTGGTCCCAGTTTGAGGCCGCTTCCCTTCTTTGACAAAACCATTTAGAAATGGTCTCAACAATCGCATCAAACAGAGCAAGAATAGGCCACTGACGCTGTGTTTTCCACAAGCCATTGAGACACTCGGCGTTGTTGCTTGTCATGATGTTAAACCTGTTCCCATAAAAATGCGCTCTCGCCCAGTTTTCAACTCCAGCTTCTTTTAGATATTGACCAATCTTTGGAGATGCAGCTGTTATTTGAGCAAACTGATGATTGAACTCAGCTACTATGTAAGCATGATCAGCTTTTTTGAATATGCCGAAGAGGTCTTGCCTACCAAACTTCCTCTTGAAGTTTTGGTATATATGATATATGCAATATCCATGCTTGGAGAAACGATAGCTATTTCTCAGACCCTTCCCAATGCTAAGATGACGATCAGACACGAAATACAACTCGGGATGATCAGGAACAACAAGCCTCAATTCACTGAAGAAAAATGACCATGCATCATCGTTCTCACTATTAACAACGGCAACAACAAGGGGATATATTTGGCCGTTTCCATCTTGTGCCGTTGCCAACAGAAGTATCCCCTTGAACTTGGCTGAGAGGTGAGTGCCATCAACTGATATTACCTATACACGCAGAACTATTTTCTCAGATGTTGCCCTGACAACAGAGTTATAAGCTTTGAAACTACGGTATATAGCTTGACAAATTGACTATTTCTCAGATGTTGCCCTGACACACGTAGAACTATTTTCTGTTTGTCACATATTCAGTCATATAGTAGATTTACCTGACAAAGTAACTATATCTCCTGACGTAACAACATCACGACTGAATACTGACCTTTTTCAGATGTGGCGCTGTCCTTATCCATGGACCTAAAGTCCAGAAGACGTACTTGAAGCGTTGCTCAGCATCTCTGACTATTCTCGTGTATGTTCCCAGATTAGATTTCTGTAACATGTGCATGTAAGAGTACATTGCCTTGTAGCTATCCGCAGCTGTACCATGTGCCATGACCTGGGCGAAGAGCCGCGCTCGATTGGCTTTGTAGTAGCTTGTCCTTATCCCTTGCTATAACATGAAATCCTGAATTTCTGAAGCAAGTAGGCCTTTACGGCCGTTTAAAAACCTGAGATGTAACGAAGTGAATCAATACATGCATTCATATTGGCCTTTGATCACAAAAATATATTCAAATGCAAGAAAACCATACTTGTGAAGTACTTTATCGGCAATCAGCCGAGAAGTTGCTCCTTTGTGGTGATTGTGGTTTACTCTCATGCCACAGGTATGATCCGCAACATATTGTCGCACCATAAACAACGACGTTTTTCGATACAATGAGCCACGACAAAAAAACTTGCATTTGTCGTCAACGCACGCAACTTCATAATTGGACTTATCAGACCTCTTCACATGCATCTCGTAGAAGTTTTCCATTGCCAGGGAGAAGAGTGCAACTTTGAACTCTTCCTTACAATTGAAGAGTTGACCAACCTTCATTGTTGGATATGAGGACTTGTTTGCACTTGTTTCCTCATCTTCAACTAACATTTCCATCTCCGCTGGATAGTACCTCTTTTGAAGCACTCTAAGCATGTCTTCATCAACATCAACCTCTTCTTCTTTATCATCCTCTATTTGCTCCTCGTTCTGTGTTCCCTCAATGCCATTAATTTCTTCCCACACATCATCTAGACCAACTGTATTCACATCATCCCCTGAAGCATACCCTAACCCTTCCACACCATTAACACAATCATCATCACCAGATTCATAATAGCCCTCATAGTCAAAGCCATCTTCTATTTCATCCTCCAAAGAAACTCCACTATTGGCATAATCAGTCATAGCCTGCTTCCCTTTGTTTCTGGATGTAGCACCTTCAATGTCCTCATCATCGCTGCTCAATGATATAATGTCTTCCACTATCAGGGGACAATTTCTCTTGTATTTCCCCCTCACTTCATCCCTTTTTAATCTCCTTAACTCTGCATCATTGTCAGCTTCAATAATTTCATCAATCGACCTGACATTTGTGTGAGGTGCTCTGTCTTGTTTAAAAAAATGACCTGAAAAAGTCTTTATTATCTTGGCTCTGGCTCTGAGTTCGTGGTGGAGCTGTTGAAGGAAGAGTACGATGTTCAGCCCTTTCACTTCGAATCTCTTCCTTCTTTAAAAGGTTGGTGTACAACGCAATATTCCACTTTGCTGAATTTTCTCCACATATGTTCAAGAACTTGAACGTAGCAAGATCGTCGTCATCATTTATAAAGATGGGTGTAAGTTCTGGTTTATTTTCATAAGCGTATTGCACAATCAATTTTTCTTCATCAAATGGGTTCTTCTCAGTCCATTTGTTGCGCAGTGTAGCCAAGTCCATGTCAGGGGAAAGCAACATGGCTTTCACTATTCTATCACCCTCATACAACCACCTTTTCCCTTGTTCTTTCCATTCTCCACCACTGATGAACGTCACATACACTAGTTTCGAACCTACAAATAAATAAGGTTTTTGAACTTCACGTATACAGAACAGAGGGGGAAAATTGATTGTTTTTCAGGAGAATTTACTTACCCATTCAAGCTGTATTTACAAGCGTCAGGTGTTAAATATCAGGTGCGAAATATCTCACGTGTAATAGCTGGTCAGGCTGCTTTTAAGTTCTCCAGGAATATTCAGGGATTTTTTCAGGGGAGGTTAGCTGGAGGGATTAAAGGTTGAGGGAGGCCAGATTTTTTGGAGGGAAACTTGCCCGCCAATTCGAAGTCCACTTTGCTGAAATTTTTTCACACTGATGTGATGCCTCTGTCCACCGGCGGCTTCAACCTCATTAAGAGAGATTAACCCTTTCTTTTATATTTTTTAGACATAATATTAGCCAACTTTTACCCATTTTCTATTTAAAACAAAAGCTAAATTCCACACTCCACAATAGCAAGAATGCCAGAATCCGTACAGAATTCTGATACTTTTGCAATTCCGTTGAAAATCTTGGATTTCTGCAACTGGCAAAAGCAAATCTGGTATTTTTGCTAATACGCCTATATATATTCTAGACTTCTAGTATGCTAGACGTCCTCCTTCATAATTTAGTATTTTTTTTGAGCGGGTTTGATAGAATATAGTATATCGAGCAATAATATATAAAAAGAAAAAAATATTAAAAGTAACTACAATTTTTACTAGTAGAATAAAAATAATTACAAGTTTCAAATCAATCAAAAATTATCTCAATTATGTACTTATGAACAAAAAAATAATATAGTTGAATTTTTGGGTTGAAATTTTGAATGATTCGATGACACGTACTTGTAATCTCTTTGTAGTTGGACACGATAAGTGATTCTGCTTTGTAATATTATGGAGCTCACGTCATTGAATCAGTCAAGATTTTAATCGGAAAATTCATCTATGATATTCGATGACATGTACTTGTGATCTCTTTATAGTTGGACACGATAAGTGATTCTCCTTTGTAATATTATGGAGTTCACATCATTAAATCAATCAAGATTTTAATCACAAATTCATCTATGTTATTTTCATCTATTGGTATATAGTTGAAATTATTTTTAATGTGAAAGTTAAAAGTAATTAATGGGCAAGAAGCCTCATAATTTTGGTCTATTGGTTAAAAGTGAAATGTTTATCAAATGACCAGACCAACCTATCAAAACATAGAACTTTTTTCCAGGCACTTTATAGAAAGTAGTTCTTAAACTAGGATGGAAACAAAACTTATTCTGAAAATAGGTTGGCTGTTGTAGGTTTTGGGTAAATCACTGTTATGGGCAGCGACTCTTTTGAAAAAAGTCATTCGAAAAAATAGGGACTTAGGCCAAAGCGAAATTGGTAATAAAAAAAAAGACATGAGTCGCTATATGGTACAACGACTCGTGTCTTTTATTTATTTTTTAATTATTGATTTAATTTTATAAATAAAATAATATTAAAAAGATATGAGTTGCTGTGTGATACATAGACTCATTTTTTTATTTTTTTTCAACTTACCACTTTTATGACGATTTGGTATAATAAAAAAATTAAAAAGAATGAGTGGCTGCAATATACTGCGACTCACTTTTTTTTTCAAAAAAAATGGAGTTTAAAAAAAAAATATATATATATATATATATGAATTAATCAATGTATGATACAGAGCACGCCCCAGGCGACTTTCAACAACTAAGTCGCCGCAGCCACCAGCGACTATCTTCAATTGAGTCACCGTCCTATACACCTATTCGTCTTGGAAAAAACCAATGTAATCCAAATTAATGTTTCATTGATAAAATTTAAAGATTTGAAGACGAGGGAGGCAGCGGTCAACGCCGCCGCGACCTCAGTGTCGAGATCGGAGCCAGGGGTGGTCCGGTTGACGGGGTAGGCATAGCAGAAGGTGTCCATGTCCTCCGGCCGCTCCCAACAGTCATGGTCGGAAAACGGATCCCCCACCATGGCGTAGACTACGCCATCGACGACTGTGGCCTTCAAGAAATAGTCGGCCGCCCAGACGACGGCGTCGGTGGCATGGCCCAAGTCGGCGGGTCCCATCATGGAGCCGTACTCGAGCACGCACCAGGCGAGGACGGTGGCCGAGAATGCCATCAAAAAGCTAAACTTGACCGCCCTCCTCGTATTCCTGTGCAATATTCCATAGTAGCAATCATTGTTTTTCAAATAAAAAAAAGAATCGTTGTTTTCAGCCCGTCTATGTTCGTTTGGTAATTTTAATAATTAAAATAAGTGAGTCGATGTCACCCACAGAGAGTTATGCCTTTTTTTCTTTTTATTAAAATACCATCTCCGCTTCGATGAAAGTCGTTGTTTTGGTGGATGATAGGTGCCATTTCATGCACCTTTACTAGCAACTATTATCATTATTTGGAGAAATTTATGATAAGATTTGAGACTAAGTCTGTAATCCAGAAGATGTGGGGAGAATTGAAGATATCCAGGGATTTACAACTTAGATGGAGATGATGAAGATGGATGAGGATCTGCTGGAGATTAATTGGAGAAGACTACCAACACTTGGTAGTAATGAAGAGCAAAAGAGAAGAAGAGTTGAAGAGAGGACTGGGCGAGTATCACCGCCCCGCGCCAGTGCCACCGCGACCCGACGGTGGATCTCAGAGAAGGAACTGACGCCCCGCGGTGGATCTCACCGCCCCGCGGTAGGCACGTCAGGCCTCTCGGCCAGCAGAAGACATTATTTCCTTTTATGCATTTTTGGACATTCTTATTTCTAGTATTTTATTTTCCTTGCTATTTTAATTAGGTTAAACTTATTTCCTAAGCCTATTTAAGACCTCTTTCTAGGTTAAGAGGCAGAGAGAACTTTTTGACATTTTTACTTTCATCATTATCGTTGTTTTTCTCATTAGGGTTTTATTTACATCTGAATGGAGCACTAATTTCCCTTTGTTCTACTAGACATTTGAAGCAATACAGTTGATGTGTTTGTGAGATTTCTATTCCTTGTTCCTATTCTTATATGTGTTGGTTTGATTCTCTTGGTTATATTGAATATTGATTCATTGTTATTCTTCATAGCCTGATCAACTAGGTTGAGTAATATTTATCAATTGCTAGGGTTTGCATATAGTGGAATACGAGTACATATCTAGTAGCAAACATAATTGTTGCATATAGTGGAATACGAGTGCGTAGTTGTGAGTGAGAATCATTTGCATGTTAAGTAGTAAGGTTTTCTTCTATTTTCATGTATCCTATATCCTTGTGTGCATTGCTATTGTTTTATTAGTGGTAAGGTTTTCTTCCATTGATATTGTAGTAAGTACTATCAATAACTGTCTGAATTGGTAGTTAATCAAGATCAGGGTGGGAACAACTATAAGAATAGATAAAGAACTTGGATTTAATAGATTTTGGTGATCAAATTATATCTCTGTATTGTGGATCTCGTTCTAGTGGAACTTCTTCCCCAATCATATTCTCAAGTCAACTAAACCTGTTCACTTTGCTCTGTTTGATAACCAACCCCCCCCCTTACTTGTTACTTGTTAATCATAATTGCATACTTCATCAGATCTTCCCTGTGGGTTCGGCCCTTACTTGCTTACTATACATCTGTTTAGTAGGTTGTTAGGACTTTTACTTTGACTAGGTCATTCAACGATATTTGCATTGTATATTTCGGCCACGTCAGTGGACGACTCATTTTTTATAAGTCGCTGCGTAGAACGACTATTCCCAGAGCTAAAATGACAGCTTATTTTTAACATAAATTTACTTCTATGCCTATTTCAAGAATAACTTTGTAAAATGTGCCTACTTTGGAAAAAACTTCTCAAAACATACTTGAACGATCGATCGACCGAATCAACAACCATAACATATGCCATAAATGAATACTCCTCGAAACATATATTTATGATAATATATTAAGGGAAATATAAAGAAATACTTAACAAAAGTCCAAAAGCAATTATATGTATACCAATCACATTTATCCAGTACACATCGACACAACATATTTGTTCGTTGTATCCTAAATTACAATGGAAACAAATCAACTTCTTGATGTTATATGTTTTGGGCGAAAAAGATCAAACCGACCTGAATCGCTTAAAGAAGGGCAACTAGACAACAATTAGATTGATAATATCTAAATAATCCAAATCAACTTAACAATCAAGAAAAAGAGATTAAACGAATGTAATATAAACTTATCTCCCTGAAATGAGAGACTAATCAAATATAAAAATTTAGCCGTCGGTCGCTTCAATGTTGGAGTAACGGACTAAGCACAAGAATGATCACTTATTTGAGTAAAACAATGGTAGAACAATGATAGAGGACTGTTTGAATTAAGTAAGAATGATTCGATCCCTTTACAAGTAGGAGACAAGACCTATATATAGCTAGAAAGTATCCTAGGAATATTCCAAATATTCCCTTCCTTGATGCCCAAGTTTGTGGATATAGTTGTTGGAGACAAATCCCTTGAGTTTCTCCAGGGAGTTAATGCTTCCTTGATTTCCTCTAGGGAGTTAATGCTCCCTTGATTTCTGCCATTGATTTCCTTGATTCTTTTTGTGGCAATAATGACTTATATCTTTTATACATTTATTGGAATGATATGCAATCAATGATGTTTTTGTCAGACGGTCACCTCTTCGAAACTGACGGTCACCTCTTTGAGTGTTGTCCCAAGGGTGTCGTCCCGAGATTTCTGGAGACTGAACGGACCAGACCTTCTAGAAGGTACCCTTGGGACAACACTCGAAGAGGTGACCGTCGGTTCAAGAGGCGACGTCTGACAAAAACATCATTGATTGCATATCATTCCAATAAATGTATAAAAGATATAAGTCATTATTGCCACAAAAAGAATCAAGGAAATCAATGGCAGAAATCAAGGGAGTAATAAATGTATAAAAGATATAAGTCATTATTGCCATCATTGATTGCATATCATTCTGGATTCGGAACGGGAACGGAAGTCGGATTACAGATTCCTACGACAACGACCCATAACGAAACCCTAGGTTAGATTCGACAATAAAATGATATGAATCTAAGAAAGAATGAACGAAATCGAAAGAACGAAAGTCCCGCCCGAGACCGAATTGTCCAAGGCCACAATCGCGATTGTCAAGGCGATCCGCGGTCGCGGCGTGGATTCCGCGGTCGCGGGCGTCGAGGACATGTAGTCTACGGGCGTTGAGGATAGCGTCCGCGTCGCAGCGTAAGTGTCATTGCCGCGGTCGCGGCAGTTCATGTCCGCGGTCGCGGCAGTTCATGTCCGCGGTCGCGGCCATGAACTCGGTGACCACAGATCGGGAGAGAACTCACCGGCGGCGACGCGAGGGGACTCGAGACGATGGGGCTTCCACTCCTATCCTCCTTGTGCCTCCAAGGCACCACCCTACATCCGCTGCAACCTCCGGTGACACCTCGAAGATTCCGGCGAACGAAGGAAAAACGAGAGATAAGAGAGGAGATCTGAGTTGGGTGCCCAAAAACCCTCCAACTTGGCCTCCATTTATAGCCAAAGGAGGAGAGCAGCCCCCGCCCAAATCGACGGTGGCTCAGAAGATCGACGACGACGAAGAACACGCGGCACGCATGCCTGCCTGCACATTCTGCACATTTTCGCGGTCACGGAAATGCTTCCGCGGTCGCGGAAAATTCCAATGCCCAGCTCCTCTGGGAGCTATTTTTCCGCGGTCGCGGAAATTCTTCCGCGGTCGCGGAAATTCTTCCGCGGTCGCGGCAGAGGCATTTTCACGTCTTTTTGCCCGGGGAAAGGTTTGGCATGGGTTTAAACCCCGGAAATTATATATTTGTACCCAAACAAATATTCTAAGCCCCGAAAATACGTCGAATGTATTTTAAACCACTCAGGGAAATATTACAAAGATCATACGTGATACAGAAAATCCAAACTTCGC
Source organism: Rheum nobile (assembly GCA_027886185.1). NCBI lineage: Eukaryota > Viridiplantae > Streptophyta > Magnoliopsida > Caryophyllales > Polygonaceae > Rheum > Rheum nobile. Next base: position 16,749 of record WOAB01000638.1, on the reverse strand, counting down.
CTAACGCGTCCCGAATAATTGACGAGGGTTTGGGAAATTACCCAATTACCCTTATTAAAAAATGAGGGGTATTACATCATTACCCCCTAAAGAAAAGTTTCGACCCCGAAACTTGGCTGGTAACAACTCGGAGATGCTACCTTATACTAAGCTAACCAAACTGTATAAGTTTAACCATACCTAACCCATATAACACTTTGTAAATTGGTTCAGGCATTTCTAAGTTAAAATTCATAAGTTGGTTCGAATTACAGTTAACGTCAGGTTAATCGTAATTTAGACTATTCACTACCTATGAGAATTCTATAACTTGCTTTCACCAGACATACCTTCTATCACCTGACCCTTCTATGATAAAATGAGAATTATTACATTACTACCCCCTTAAAATAGTTTCGACCCCGAAACTAGCATTGCTAACTAATGGGACCTGTTTCACCATAATCTCACTACCTGATCTTAACTTCCTTAATTATTGCATCAAGTACTTGCTCCTGGAAAATGATCTGTTTCCTCAACCATACCACTATCTCGCATAGCCTACTTTCACGTACTATTCTTGTACTAACTCGTGACCATCCTCAAAGTCATAATTATCTTAGGATAATTGTCTCCTAAAATCATCGCACTAGTCTCGCTATACCTTAAGCATGAGATTATACATATTTCTCTTTCACCTTTCTCTAAACTTCTCCTAAAGTATGTACCTTATCTTCCTTAAGTCGACATCCTTCAATAAATTTGGTTTCCGAAACCTGTACCACCAAAAATTGAACTATTTACTCGATCATGATTCCACTTACAACATACTGCCTACATTATTTACTCTTGCTAGAACAGATGTGATCATTCACAAGATTACCATTGTCTCGCTCAGAGTATCCATTATAATCTCCAATATATCCTTGCTGTTATGCCCTTTTCCTCCTAAAGGCCTTAATGTCCTTACATAGAAGAGTACAACATCTTTCTACTAACTTCCTTTCGACAATCCGATCCTTGAGTACATACGTAGAATTCAACTATACCTCAACTTAGTACCTCTCTTGTCATATAGACCTTACTCCTTACATATACGGATCACCTATTACATTGGTTACCTTATTCACATTTGGCCCTTGTGCCATATCTTTAACTCAAAATCTTCACTCCTGTGATCCCACAATTACTCACACCATAACCTATGTCCGATTACCTCAACATGATTTACTAATCCTCTCCATAGGATTATACTCTCATTTTACCTCAATGCGTCATACGATCACCTTAATAGACGTAGGTCACCTTTTCCTCAAGTCCACTTGATATCATCCACATACTTACTTCATACCACATTATTGACCTCAAAACCGTAACAACTTTTACCGGTCGAGTTTGCTATTCACCCAAAAATCCTTAGGCAATTAGTTGTCCTCATGCGATTTATTATCCCAAATCAAGCACCCTTTTGCTTTACGGATCTTTACCATTTATCCAAGATTACCCTAACATATTCGATTATTCAATTTCTAACTTAAGCCTTTAAGGTTCCTCAATTCTATTTACTCAAAAATACCGTATTGATGAACGATGCCTTGCCATCACAATTAATCACTTCACGTCCTAAATCCTTCAATGGCTATATACGGGTAACATTCGTTACTTTACTCCTTAAACGCACATACGACAATTTCCCATGCTACATCCTTTTGTCTATCGATATCCTCCGAATAACCTAGTCCTTACTCCACAACCTTCAATTTTAAATGAACTTCCTCCCAAAACAATCGTTCACAACTTAATTTCCAGAAAGTGATATATCGTCGGCCTTATAGACGTCACACTCTCTAACAATCCACATATCAGACCTTGGAAATCTCCAGATATCATATCTCTATATCCCTTGAAGGTACAATTCACTGATTCAGTTCCTTGGCCCAAATAAGTTTGGCCCTAAAGCTCACTTCCAACTCAAAACCTTTAGTTTCCTCAAAACAATGTCGTGAAAAATCCATTAGCGCAATTGTGACCAATCACTTGATTTCCCCCCAAAACGTGACATCAAATCGCATTAACGGACATTGGTCACTCTATGCCAATCCTTATGTCGTTTCTCTTAAGAAAGCCTCATAACGAACCTCAAATAAATCTTCCAAGACAATACATATGACTTCACACCCTTAGCCTTTTCGAAAGTCTAATCCTCTGGTCCACAATGAAAATACTCACTTACAACTTCCATAACCAAAATCCCTTGAGATATTACTCCTATTTCCTTAAGGTATCATCCTGATAAATGATTCATTACCAACCGTATCAGACACTTCTATCAGAATCCTTTAATAGCTTTATACGATTAACGCTTGCTACCTTACTCCTTAGGCGCACATAGACAATTCTCTCCACTAAATCCTTTAATTTATCGGAATCATCAACATAACCTATCCTTAAACTGTAATCTTTCCATTTAAGTGGCCTCCTTCTAACACAGTAACTTCACAACTTAGTCTTCCCCAAAGAATTGCACCATAAGCCTTCTAACTGACAAACTCACATAAAATCCAAATATCAAACCTTGTGACCTTACAAGTATCATAACTCCTTATTCCCTGAAAGTACAATTTACCAAATTCAATCATTTGGCCCAATTAGGTTTGGCCCATACGCCCATTTCCTGACTCAAATCCCAAAGGTTTGTTTAACTGTCTCAAACAACTTATTTCTAACTTAAGATCCTTATACTCCTCACACAATCTACTATCCCAATTAAAGCAACCCCTTTTTGCATTACAGATACTTACTATCTCTCCAAGACTTAATCACATCATTTCCTGATGGGCCTCAAAATGAAACTTCGAATAGATCTTCCAAAATAATACCTATGACTTTGTACACTCGGCTTTTTGAAAAGTTTTAACCATTGGTCCTACACTGGTCGTACCCACTTATAAATCTCATAACCATAACTCTGGACTCTAAAGTCTTACTCAAGGTCGTAATAGAGGAAATGAGTTTCCTATGAACTATCCCTCTTATACATTCATTCCCTTCTCAACAATCTATCCACATCAATGCCTACAGCATGACCTCATAACTAGGCATTCTGGACTTCGCCTTAGTCCATCCCTACATACTTTTACCAGAGCAAATGTTTAGGGTACACGTATGAGATTTAGTTCTTAAATCTCATAGAGCATTAACCACACACATTTGTTCCTACACCCTAAGAAATTTTGGAAAACTCAGCTTATGAGATAACGCTCGTCCGCTCAACGAAGGGAGTAATTAATGTCATACCGTTGTGACATTACTACAAGAACAAAGAGAGATTCCTAATAATGGATCTAGTAATTCAGTAATGGAGTCGCCCATGGTGTCAACCATGTAGGGAACAGACGCCTCTGCTCCATACGTTACTCCTCCTTTGTGAGTCCTGGCAGCCCTTATCCATACGTGACATAACTATTTTTTGGCACTCACGGAGTCTCGTATGAACGAACAATTTGCAATAGTAACGAATTTAGTAATTTCCGGAACAAGGAAACACTTCTTTATTGTTCGAAACATTACATAAAACAACTGATAGAACGTCGAATAGACAGATTACTAAACTATGGAGACTATCGACACGAGTCTTTGCTCCTTATTCTAAAAAGCCTTACAAAATACTACCACTTGTACAAAGCTTCCCTCCCATCGGGGTGACGTATCACAAAGAGTTGCTGCTCTTGACCCGAAAATTCCATAGGCGCCTTGCCTTTATCACGAGCAACAGATTGCTCCGGAGCAGACATTTCCGCCCTTGAGTTCTGCCTAAAGTCAGCTTTTGAGGCCTGATATCCTTGTGTTGGCCTTAGGCTCTTCTGCCTACAGTATGTCTTCATGTGACCTTCCCTCCCACATTTGTAACATACCCGCTTCATCTTTTGGCAACTAGGGATCTTGTGCCCGGCCTTACCACAATTATGGCATTGAATCACGCCGTTACTCCAGTCTGAGCCTTTGGCGGGGCCGGACTGAGTCGCCTTGGTCTTAGTATGACCAGACTTTTTGAACTTGGTGGGCGACGCCGACTGCTTGAGCGAGCCAGCCTTGCGATTCTGTTGACCATTCTTTGCCTTATTTTGTGCCTCCTCACTAGCTGCGTCTTGAGGTATGGGGGCCGCTTGGGCTTGCGGTATCACCTGGGCCGTTAGTACTTCGACCACCAGCCCTACTATCTGCCCAATAGTCATCGCATTTAGCATGATCGGGGCAGGAGGTGGAACTCCCCTTGTAGCTTGGGGGTCCGCTTGTCCCTGATGAACATCCTGTCGCAGGGTCGGGTCATTGCTACGTGAGCCAGATCCCGCGTCTTCCCCTTGTGGAGTAGCACTCCTCAGCTGAATTCGAGAATCACTGCTAAGACTCTCGCTAGCTGCTTGGTTGGTGGATCGGGTGTCCATCACCTATTGATGAACCATAACGTTAGTTTAGAACTTTTCCAACTGATACTTGACACTGAGTCAATTACGTTATGATACGATTTATAAGGCTCCAAACTAATAACTCTATATTAGTCTGACTGGCCCTCCACTACTAATCGTAGAATGACCTCCATCTCTTTTCTTGAAAGTGGAAACTCTAGGAGAGATGTCAACATTTAAATGACGCTCAATCTAAGGATAAACGATATTCCTAAGAATGGATCTAAGGAATAAGTAACAGCTTGAATCTTGCAGAAGTTTGAAAAAACCCCCTCTTAAATCTTATATAAAAATAGTTATTTATAAAGTTAGTTCCTCAAACTAGTGATATGATTATCACAAAACTCTTACTAAAACAAAAAATTGTACTTTTAAAGTTACAATCATAAACTTAATTTAATCGCTTATAACACGACATTTTATAAATCAATTATAAATAGCTTTTGAAGTTCAAATAGCTAAATCATTATTTTAAATTCCAAGGAGTAAATAAAACTTTTAAGTCCAACAGTTAAATCCTCAAAATTTTTTTAATAGAAAACAGGTTGAAAATAGTTTCGAAATTATTTTTCGAAAATTCTCAAACCTAAAAATAGGCCAAGAATTTTAAAACCGTTGCTCTAATACCATAATTGTAACACCCCCGACTTACGTCGGTAGTGCCACACGCCAGTAACCTCAGACATTGTTGTCCGATGTCACCCAAGGCTTTAATCGGAATAATTAATCTTAAATAAACATAATACACAACGAAAGGTTAAACAGCGGAATACATTTTTAAATGGAACTCAACCATTTTTAGTAAAAGATTTCTCCCAATACGAGAGGAGTGTTTTACAACAGAGTGAAATCACAGCGGAAAACTTATAAATTACACAACGGAAGACTTGAAGAATAAATCTATTACATGACTTAGTGGTAAGAATAAATAATAATTGACAACCTTTAAAACAAATACTAATACTTGAATCTCCAACTGCAAGTCTCTTCTTCAACGGTTACTTCGGACTTTGGGGACCAACCACTGATGTGCCGTATAGGACGGATGACACCAGCCAACCATGCACGGAATAAAACCCGGTTGGTTAGTCTAATGAAAGACTATGCAAGGGTGAAAACAGAATGGTCCTAGTGATCGTAACCGTTTACTATCATTGTCCCTCGAATAACAACCGAAGGAACGATATATAACCTGGAACTTTCACGAAATGATTAAAGTTTAGACATGCACTAAAAAGGAAATGAGCCTTATGGGAAACGTATGAAGAGAAGACTCCAAAAGATTGAGTCTTACGGGAAACTATGACAAATATTTGGGAACGTTATAATTTCACACAAGCGTTTAAAAAGACTTGACCATTTGGGTCCACGACCAACCTCACCGCGTAATGCGAATTCAGATTTGGAAGGAGGACTTACTCTAATCGAAGTCCGGGCGGTTTCCACGTTGTACTCCTTGCCCGAGGGTATATTAATTATGTGCATAATCACACTTATCTTGTTTAATTCCAAAACGCACATTTACGTTATAAACTTTTAAGATATATCATCTCATCATGAGAGATATCAGAGGGAATAAATTCCGAATGGCGACACCAGCTATGTGCACCTATCCTGAGTAAGGGTATAGTCATGACCAGAGAGAGTACTAGGGAAAAATCCTCCTAGTATCAGTTATAAGGAAACGACTAGACCTCGCAAGGTACATAGCGTTCCTATGAATACTCGTTCTAACTAAACAGTTAAAATCACACAATAGTCCACATCAATACCATTATGGCAATAATATATATATATATAATATCGTTGTTTCTAGCAGTATATATAACCTATTATAATATCACTTTTTAATCGTATCATTTATAAAATATGTTCCCAAACGAAAACAATAGTTCATCCCAATTTAATTAACAATTAAACAATTGATAATTAATGGAAACATGGAATGATAAGCAAGAGCGAACCGCCACTTGCCTTAGTCTAGACGAACGATTGAACGACGACGGGTTTCTGGGTCCGGAACGGGAACGGAAGTCGGATTACAGATTCCTAAGACAACGACCTATAACGAAACCCTAGGTTAGATTCGACAATAAAATGATACGAATCTAAGAAATAATGAACGAAATCGAAAGAACGAAAGTCCCGCCCGAGACCGGAACGTCCAAGGCCACGATCGCGATTGCCAAGGCGATACGCGGTCGCGGCGTGGATTCCGCAGTCGCGGGCGTCGAGGACATGGCGTCCGCGGGCATCGAGGACAACGTCTGCGTCGCGGCCTGAGTGTCATTGTCGCGGTCACGGCAGTTCATGTCTGTGGTCACGACCATGAACTCGGCGACCACAGATTGGGAGAGAACTCATCGGCGGCGACGCGAGGGGGCTCGAAACGATGGGGCTTCCACTCCTATCCTTATTGCGCCTCTAAGGCACCACTCTCCGGCCGCTGCAACCTCCGATGACACCTCGAAGATTCCGGCTAACGAAGGAAAAACGAGAGAGAAGAGAGGAGATCTGAGTTAGGTGCCCAAAAACCCTCCAACTTGGCCTCCATTTATAGCCAAAGGAGGAGAGCAGCCCCCGCCCAAATCGACGGTGGCTCAGAAGATCGACGGCGACGAAGAACACGCGGCACGCATGCCTGCCTGCACATTCTGCACATTTCCGCGGTCGCGGAAAATTCGAATGCCCAGCTCCTCTGGGAGCTATTTTTCCGCGGTCGCGGAAATTCTTCCGCGGTCGCGGAAATTCTTCCGCGGTCGCGACAGAGGTATTTTCACGTCTTTTTGCCCGGGGAAAGGTTTGGCATGGGTTTAAACCCCGTAAATTATATATTTGTACCCAAACAAATATTCTATGCCCCGAAAATACGTCGAATGTATTTTATACCACTCAGGGAAATATTACAGAGATCATACATGATACAGAAAATCCGAACTTCGCCTAACGCGTCCCGAATAATTGACGAGGGTTTGGGAAATTACCCAATTAGCCTTACTAAAAAATGAGGGGTATTACAGACACTTCTGCTGATATTGCTAGAAGTAGTCATCCTACTCTACCAAATGAAGAGAAGAAACTCCGTGTTGATAAGAAAGAACGTCATTGCCTTCAGAACCTGAAGATGGTCAAGAGAAAGCATCTACTGTCATTGCTGAAGGCAATGACGTTCAAGAGAAAGCAACGAATTTCATTGCTGAAGGCGGTGGTGTTCAAGATGCTGTGCTGTGTTGTGTTATAGAAGATATTAACGGTTCTTCCTCCACCAACGCTCAACGTGATCAACTTTATAATTCCTTGTTTGGAAATGATGGGAAGGAAGAAGAGAAAAATGAGGAGTCAGTTAAGGAGATTGATCTGCAGAATGAGGGAAAAGAAGAGAATGATCTGAAAAATAATGTCAAAGAAGAGGAAAATGCTGGGAAGCAAGAAGAGAAAAATGAGGAGTCATTGGAGGAGAGTGATCTGCCAAATTCTCCTATTGTAAGGAAGTCCACCAGAGTTGTAAAAGAAAGTCGCAATGTAGTCACTCCATTTACCACTGAAAAGAAAAAGAAGGCCAAGAAAAGCAAGTATGTACCGCTTTCAAGGAGACCGCGTTACTCCTACTATGATAATACGACTCGTAAAGAACTCCATAACTGGTATAAAAATAAGTAAGTAAACTGTTCTCTACTAAATATCATTAGGATTATGACATGAATGTAACACCCCCGACTTATGTCGGTAGTGCCACACGCCAGTGACCTCAGACGTTAATGTCCAAAGTCATCCTAGGCTTTTAATCGGAACAATTAAGCTTAAATAAATACATAAATATTAAATAACGAAAGAATAATCAGCGGAAAACATTCTAAATGAATAAAACTCAACCTTTTATTAAGATTCCTCTCGTAAAATGAGAAGGACAGTTTTACAACAAAGTATAGTGACAACGAAAGACTTTTAAATTACAGCGGAAGACTCTTTTAAAGCAGTCCTAATTACATGACTATGTATTACATTTATTTCAAATTAAACATACACGCCTTGGAAATATTACTTCTTAAAACGCAAACTTCAACTGCAAGCCTTCTTTTCGATTGGTCCCTTCAATCGTCGGGGATCAACCTATGATGTGCCGTATAGTAGGGGTGAGCAAACGGATCGATACTGTAACACCCCCAAAACTTAACCCTTTTGGAAAGGTATTACCGCTAGTGACCCCAGTGTTCCTTACCGAGATCACCCAAGGCTTTACCAAATAAATACAATTTATGAAATGCAATTGATACACAAAGATCAAGCAATAAATTCCAAAACATAACATTGTCGAGGAAACAAGAGTTACGGGATTACAACCCAATCCCGAATAGGCCAAACACAGAGTTCAAACAAAGTACAGCGGAAGACAAATAAAAGATTTTACAAACGGGGTTGTGATCGTGATGATCACCTGCCCAAGGATCTCAACCTGATTAAAAGCAATTATTAAAACATCCAAAAACAACCGTCGTCTTCATAGTCAATCTAGTCTCCTCAAATCTTCACTCTATCTGATGTGCCGAATCGAACGGATGACACCAGCCCACATGCGGAGAACAAAGTTCGTGGGTTAGTCTACTTGAATAGACTAGCAAGGGTAAAAAGCAGAATGGTTCGAGTGATCGTAACCGTTTACTATCATTGTCCCTCGAATAATAACCGAAGGGACGATACATAACCCGGCACTTTCACGGAATAACAACAAGAGGTATGCATGAGAGAAGATTCTGGAAGACTTCATCTTCACAGAAATCGACTCGAAAAGAGACTCCAAGAGATTGAGTCTTTAAGGAAAAATGACAAATCTGGAATGATTACAGGATCATACAACGATGATTTAAAAGTTGACTGAGATGCTTCGGTTCACGACCAACCTCATCGCCTACAACGAATCCAGATTGGAAAGAGAACGTACTACATTCAAGTCTAGATCTTACAGAACCACATAACGATTTAAAAACTGACTAAGATGTTTCGGTTCACGACCAACCTCATCGCTTACCACGAATCCAGATTGGAAAGAGAACGTACTCTGATCAAAAGTCAAGACGAGCTTTCCTAGCTGCACTAAAGCTTAGCTGCACTACTCGCCCAAGGTATATTAATCATGTGCACTCGGGCACTTATCTTATTTAATTCCAAAACGAGCATTACGTTATAAGCTTTTACATCTCCACACAAGAGATATCGGATCTCCTCACAAGAGATATCGGATCTCCTCACAAGAGATATCAGATCTCCTCACAAGAGATATCGAAGGGATGAACCCTAGAAGATTTGGCACTAGCGAAGTGCGCCTACCCTGTGAAAGGGTATGGTCATGACCAGAGAGAAAGTACTGGGGATGAACCACCAAGTACAGTTATAAAGAAACAGCTAAACCCCCTCAAGGTACATAGCGTTCCTAGCCACTAGTTCTAACTAAACAGTATAGCACAACAACAGTTACTGGATAAATCCACATAAAGGCCTGAAATGCGATCACAGATAATAGCGTTGTTCTAACAGATATACAACCTATTATATGATTTTCAAAACAGTTTAACAAAACCGTTTCCAGACAAACAGAATATTCATTCCAAATTAATTACTCAGATAACTACTGATAATTAATGTAAATATGGAACGAATGAGCAAGAGCGAACCGCCACTTGCCTTAATCCGCAAAATAGTCTAAAGACGTCACTGGATTCCGGACTCGACACGGTATAGTTCCGACAGCACAACAACCTTCGAGTCGACCCATAAAGGAACCCTAAGTTAGATCCGACATAAACAGTACGAATCTAAACACGGCGAAAGACTACGAAAGGAAAGACGCCACGACGACAACCAACCAAGCCAAAGCCACGAAGGCGTTCTGGGCACTGGCGGCGGTCGCCGTTCTTGGCGGCGGTCGCCGTGAAGAACACGGCCGACTGAAACGAGAGAAAACTCACCCCAAAACACGAGCGGTTCGGCCTCCTTCGACTTGCTTTGGCTTCTAACCTCCAAGTCTAACCAAAAGCTTCACAAAGGCACTCAGGAACCACACCAAAGCAACACCGGCGAGACCTTCGAATTCTGGCGAAAACACAACTCCGGCGAGAGGCAAATTTGGCAGCGATTCGGGGTTGTAGATGACCCAAAACCCATGCCCAAGCTCATCTATTTATAGGCAAACCCCAAGGAGTGTTCTACAAACCCTCAGACGCGGCAAACGACGCAACGGCGCGCCTCGAACGACGCCGGCGACCGGCGGGCAATGCCCACTGGACAATCACGGCGGTCGCCGTAATTTTGCCTGCGGCGGGCACGCGGCGGTCGCCGTAAATGCGGCGGTCGCCGTTGCTAGGCCTGTCGCGGCCAGCTAGAAGCTGACACGTTGACCTCTCGGGCCCAACCACGGCGGTCGCCGTTTCTGAACGGCGGTCGCCGTTTCCCCCTTTTCCCGCCCATTCGGCTTTGAACGAGCTTGACGATAAACCGGGATAAAAATTATCGTACGTGAACGACAATTTAAAATTCAAGGCACCTTGTCTGTATATTATTTCACTGAGAAAAATACTACAGATACAGAGCACATTACAGAATGTCTCAAGCTACCTGAATTAAATCCGACGTACACAACGGATACTCGAGAAAATTCCATAATTCCCAAAACAACCTTACAAAATTACGGGGTATCACAGATCCGATCCGATCCGATCCGTTATACCGGATATCCGGTTCAAAAAGTTTACAAAACCCCGATCCGTATCCGGTCCGTTTTGAAACGGATATCCGGTAAAAAGGACCCGGATCGGATCGGATATCTGAGTCGGATATCCGAATTATCCGGTTACTACAAATCTATTAAAAATAAATCAATATATTCATTTTTTAAATTCAAAAGTAATAAATTTATAAATTAAGAAATAAATTTGTAGGTTGTATCTTAATTTGTTCGTACAATTTAAATTATATACACACTTATTATTCATATGAAAATGTATTTACAATATTTTACTTGGACGACAATATAAATATGTGATTAAGGATGTAAAATTTATTAATATATTACTCAATATATTAGTTATAATAAACAAATTTATGATTATAAATATTATATGAATAGTACCGGATATTTTCGGATATCCGGTAAGCTAAATATATCGATCCGTATCCGGTTCAAGTATCCGGCAAAATCACCCGGATCGGATTGGATACGGATAAAAACTTAAAGGATATTTTCGGATACGGATTTTTAGGATACGGATCGGCGGATTTTCGGATCGGATCAGCCGGATCGGATATATTTGCTCACCCCTACCGTATAGGACGGATGACACCAACCAACCATGCAAGAAATAAAATCCGGTTGGTTAGTCTAATGAAAGACTATGCAAGGGTACAAGCAGAATGGTTCTAATGATCGTTACCGTTTACTATCATTGTCCCTCGAATAATAACCGAAGGAATGATACATAACCCGAAACTTTCACGGAATGATAGAAGAAGATATGCATCGAAAAGAAGACTCCAACGGAATTGAGTCTTATAGGAAACGTATGTAATTGTTTGGGAACGTTAAGTTTTCACACAAGTTTATAAAAACGACCTTGATTATTTGGGTCCACGACCAACCTCACCGCATACTGCGAATCCAGATTGGAAAGAGGACCTACTCTAACAAGAGTCCGGACGGGTTCCACGTTGTACTTCTCGCCCGAGGGTATATTAATTATGTGCGTAAAAGCACTTATCTTATTTACTTTTAAAGACGTACATTCACGTTAAGGCTTTTAATTCACATCATCTCGATACGAGAGATATCTTTGGGATGAATCCCGAATATTGGCACTAGCTAGTGCACCTACCACTTATATCCGAATAAGGGTACAGTCATGACCAGTAGTACTAGGGCAAAAACCTCCTAATACTTGTTATAAGGAAACGACTAGACCTCGCAAGGTACATAGTGTTCCTACGAATACTCGTGCTAACTAAGCATGTAAGTTCACATATAAATCCACACCAAAATTCATTTATCACTTTATGGTAATACCATATAGAATTATATATAATAGCGTTGTTTCTAACAATATATACAACCTATTATAAATTCATATTTTTAACACAACATTTTATCGTTTAAGTTCCCAAACACAAATCAACAACTTTATTCCAACTTAATTAAACAATTAAGTAATTGATAATCAAGAAGAATATGGAATAAATCAACAAGAGCGAACCGCCACTTGCCTTAGTCTGGACGAACGAAGAGTTGGGTCCGAAATCCGGGAACTTGAACTTGTGCACGACTGCCTACTAAAATTCCCGTTGGAATTTATCATCATTCAGTAGGGTCGGATTCCAATCCGTACAATCAGCCATGGAGACGAGTACAATCCAACACCGATGACGCATACGAGACGAGTTTTAAAACAAAACCCTATTTAGTTACGGGTACGAAGGAACGAAAAGATGAAGAAAAGGCAGTGTCGCGATCACGGTTTGCATAGCGGCGATCGCGGCTTTGCTGGGCAAAACCGCACCCGCGGCAGATGAGCCGCAATCGCGGTTCCATGCCTAGCCGAGATCACGGGCCTCTGCCCAGCCGCGATCGCGGTATTTATGCCGCGGTCGCGAGATCCATTGTCGAACGACAAGCTAAACGAACACAACGGAGCCATACCGAGGGAAGACGAGGCTCGGATCTTGCTTCTTGGACAAGCGCGCGCCACCACCACTCCTGGCTTCGCTTTGATGGAACTCCGACTCCGACAACGACCAAACTCCAACGACAACACCAACACCGAGCTAAAACGAGAGGAAGAGGATGAAGGATGTGAAATACCTCGGATCCTGCCTCTATTTATAGGGCAAGGGTGGAGCTCAAATGAAAGGAAGAGCAACCGTTTAGCCTCCCTAAACCGGCCGCTCGGAGAAGAAACGTCGGATCCTAAATCGTCGGCATCACAGAGAAGACGAGGAAAAAAGATGAAGCAATGGCGCCGGATCGCGGTTTCATAACCGCGATCGCGATTTGGCCTTTGGGCAGAACCATGCCCGCGGTTCATAACCGCGGTCACGGGCAGTGCCGCGCCCGCGGCTGCATAGCCGCGATCGCGGGCAATGCCGCACCTGCGGCTCCGGGCCTTGATCGCAAGTTCTTGCTTAATTCCGATTTTAGCAACCCTCCAATATTAAAACCCATATATTTCCATTAATGTGTATCCACACAGTCATATGGTTCTTACAGGGTTACAGAACATGTCTAACACGTCTTGCTTACAATTCAAAAGTTGGGACTTGTAGGGGTTATTACAATAAAGCTGCTCATTAAAATATTTGACTAACAACTTTCTCTTTTTTGATCATAGTGAGAATCCAAAAGATACCTGGTGTGGACATGATGTGGGTCATAAGGCTGATTTCTGGGAGAGGCTTGTGAAAAAATGGATGGTGGATAGGGGATGAGGTAAGTTTTGTTGTAGTTGTTTGTTTTATAATGACATTTCATATTCAATGACACTTTTTCAAACTTTAGTGACACTTTAGATTTATTTACTGATGAACTTTTAATGACACTTTGTTTCAATGACACTTTTTGCTAATGACACTTTGTGGCAATTGAACAAGAACACATGTTTTAATGACACTTTGTGGAAATTGAACAAGAACACATGTTGTTGGATACTGATGAACTGTTTTAATGACACTTTGTTACAATGACACTTTTTGGTAATGACACTTTGTTGTAATGACACTGTTTGGTATTAATACTTTTTTTTTCATTTCTATTTGCATTCAATGACACTTTCCTTTAATGATGTGCTTATATGATCTTTGTTTTTTCATCATATTAGTGAGGTCTTTTTCTCTTCCGCAAGCATATTCATGGAAATCCTGATTTTTACAAGGAAAATGTCATTCTGGATTGGCTTTGGTACAAGATGTTTGCTCCCGAACAAGTAGAAAGGTACAGATCTGGTGTAGATAAGATCCCACAGTCATTCAGTTTGTATTTCGATGGTTCCTTTCCCCAAAATTTTGGAAAATCTTGTACTATGGTGTGACAAAGGTATATACACCATTTAATCTGGAAGATAATCATTGGATTGGATTAGAGATCAACTTGCCTAAATCCGAAGTCCAAAGTATTGGAATTGTGCTCCTCATTGGTACAAAGACAAAGAACTTGAAGCTTTCTTCAACCTCTTCTGGATTTCCTTTCTCATTTGCTGCGTTCTTCTGTGCGATTCACTCACCTTGGAACATTTGAACAATCTTTTACCTGGTACAAAGATCTATCTCTCCCGGTAGACAGAGCAAGGTAAATCACTTCCCCACCCCATTGTATTAGTTAATGACAGATTATTAGATTACAATTTATAACACTCATTTTCCTATTGTTTTATCTTACAGGGCAATTGTGGAATTTATACTATCAAGTATTGAAGCATTGGGTTTTTCAGATCAAGTTGGGATGATTTAGATGACGAACATATGAGAGCACATCGGGAGAAGATGGCGATTGACCTGTTCAAGCATACTTGGACATGGGAAGCTTTACCAGAAAAATAGTGATGACGTTTTAGAATTAGGATGATAGTTTGACCTGTAATTTTAGATGACTTTTTAGTTTGTAATGGTATTAAGACAAGAATTACAGTGTAATGACATTTTACAAGTATTAAGACAAGAATTACATTGTAATGACATTTGAGAGTGTTTAATGACACTTTTTTTATCTCTGGTAATTTTAATGACACTCTCACATACTAATGACACTTCGTATCAGTGACACTTTTTAGAAGTACTAAGACAAAAATTACAGTGTAATGACATTTCAGAGTGTTTTAATGACACTTTTTTTTTGTCTTTGGTAATTTTAATGACACTTTAAATTTCATGACACTTTTTTGCCTGGTAATTTAAATGACACTTTCACTTGCTAATGACACTTCATATCAGTGACACTTTAATGACACTTTGTATTAATGAAACTTTTAATGACACTATTTTGTGCATTGCCAGACTGATTCTAATGACACTTTCCCAGAAATACATAAATCTGTCATTATCAAGAGAAATCCTTAAAACTGTTTTAATGGCACTTTTCTATATTAATGTAACTTTTTTATAATGATTAAAAAAACGACTAATTTCCTTAATCCATTTGCATAAAACTTCCGTTGTTGCTTGATGCTGCCCGTTGTTGCTTGATGCTATGTTCATGCATGTCTTCTTGTTATGTCCAGCTATCCCACATAATCCACACTTGACCGTCTTCTTTCTTGATTTCTTGATGATTGTTTTCCTAAATTCTCCTTCGAGGGCAGCCTTCGCTTTCTTCGCCTTCCAACCTTCTTTGTATAATATGATGGGAGAATTACTATGTTGCTAATACACTCAGGAACAGTCCATGAGATTTCATAGGCACCGAATATACAGTTTCCTTGTACGTCATCTGCCAACTCTCAAACTGACAGGGACTTATAAATTCAGTAATCCTACCATTAACCTTTTGAATGGAAGTCATGGCATGTGAACATGGTATTTTATCCAAGTCAAAAACCCTATAGCTACACGTTCTTCTGAACTCTATTTAGTTGTTTTGCTTCATATCTTTTAGACTCCTTATATCTTGCCTCTACAACTTCCTTCACATGTGGTGGTAATTCTTTATTGTGGCATATTGTAAGTTCCCGATGCTTGTTAAACCAACTTGAACACAAAGCTCTAATGTAATCCAGTAGAGCAACTATTTGGTATGATCTAGCGTCCCTCAACACTGTAAACACAACATCCATAAAATGTGTCATTAGAAATTTAGAAACTCAGAAAATTCTAATGACATTCTTGTTTTCTCACCTTTTAAATCCCTTATTTCATATTCAAATTTGTTAATCAATGACACTATTTCTGGATTATGCACATAATCAATCTAATGACACTTTTTCAACACTGTAAATACAACCAGGAAAAAGTGTCATTCCAAATCCAGAAAGACAGAAATTCTAATGACATTCTTGTTTTCTCACTTTTTTCATCCCTTATTTCATATTCAAATCTGTTAAACAATGACACTATTTCTTGATAGTGTACATAATCATTCTAATGACACTTTTTCAACACTTTAAACACATCCAGAAAAAGTGTCATTAAAATGCCAGAAACTCAAAAAATTCTAGAAGTATTCCAATATATACTGAGTTTATGCTTAATGAGTTGTTTTTTTGTTATATATTATATTTGTCACCTCGACATGAGCTCGAGCCCACTTTTGGAAATTTGCAATAGTGAGGTACTCCCT
>WOAB01000637.1:0-40094 GCA_027886185.1 Rheum nobile | reverse complement strand
TTGGAGTAACGGACTAAGCACAAGAATGATCACTTATTTGAGTAAAACAATGGGAGAACAATGATAGAGGACTGTTTGAATTAAGTAAGAATGATTCGATCCCTTTACAAGTAGGAGACAACCTATATATAGCTAGAAAGTATCCTAGGAATATTCCAAATATTCCCTTCCTTGATGCCCAAGTTTGTGGATATAGTTGTTGGAGACAAATCCCTTGAGTTTCTCCAGGGAGTTAATGCTTCCTTGATTTCCTCTAGGGAGTTAATGCTCCCTTGATTTCTGCCATTGATTTCCTTGATTCTTTTTGTGGCAATAATGACTTATATCTTTTATACATTTATTGGAATGATATGCAATCAATGATGTTTTTGTCAGACGGTCACCTCTTCGAAACTGACGGTCACCTCTTTGAGTGTTGTCCCAAGGGTGTCGTCCCGAGATTTCTGGAGACTGAACGGACCAGACCTTCTAGAAGGTACCTTGGGACAACTCGAAGAGGTGACCGTCGGTCAAGAGGCGACGTCTGACAAAAACATCATTGATTGCATATCATTCCAATAAATGTATAAAGATATAAGTCATTATTGCCACAAAAAGAATCAAGGAAATCAATGGCAGAATCAAGGGAGTAATAAATGTATAAAGATATAAGTCATTATTGCCATCATTGATTGCATATCATTCTGGATTCGGAACGGGAACGGAAGTCGGATTACAGATTCCTACGACAACGACCCATAACGAAACCCTAGGTTAGATTCGACAATAAAATGATATGAATCTAAGAAAGAATGAACGAAATCGAAAGAACGAAAGTCCCGCCCGAGACCGAATTGTCCAAGGCCACAATCGCGATTGTCAAGGCGATCCGCGGTCGCGGCGTGGATTCCGCGGTCGCGGGCGTCGAGGACATGTAGTCTACGGGCGTTGAGGATAGCGTCCGCGTCGCAGCGTAAGTGTCATTGCCGCGGTCGCGGCAGTTCATGTCCGCGGTCGCGGCAGTTCATGTCCGCGGTCGCGGCCATGAACTCGTGACCACAGATCGGGAGAGAGACTCACCGTCGTGCGACGCGAGGGGACTCGAGACGATGGGGCTTCCACTCCTATCCGCCTTGTGCCTCCAAGGCACCACCCTACATCCGCTGCAACCTCCGGTGACACCTCGAAGATTCCGGCGAACGAAGGAAAAACGAGAGATAAGAGAGGAGATCTGAGTTGGGTGCCCAAAAACCCTCCAACTTGGCCTCCATTTATAGCCAAGGAGGAGAGCAGCCCCCGCCCAAATCGACGGTGGCTCAGAGATCGACGACGACGAAGAACACGCGGCACGCAATGCCTGCCTGCACATTCTGCACATTTTCGCGGTCACGGAAATGCTTCCGGCGTCGCGGAAAATTCCAATGCCCAGCTCCTCTGGGAGCTATTTTTCCGCGTCGCGGAAATTCTTCCGCGGTCGCGGAAATTCTTCCGCGGTCGCGGCAGAGGCATTTTCCACGTCTTTTTGCCCGGGGAAAGGTTTGGCATGGGTTTAAACCCCGGAAATTATATATTTGTACCCAAACAAATATTCTAAGCCCCGAAAATACGTCGAATGTATTTTAAACCACTCAGGGAAATATTACAAAGATCATACTGATACAGAAAATCCAAACTTCGCCTAACGCGTCCCGAATAATTGACGAGGGTTTGGGGAAATTACCCAATTACCCTTATTAAAAAATGAGGGGTATTACATCATTACCCCCTAAAGAAAAGTTTCGACCCCGAAACTTGGCTGGTAACAACTCGGAGATGCTACCTTATACTAAGCTAACCAAACTGTATAAGTTTAACCATACCTAACCCATATAACACTTTGTAAATTGGTTCAGGCATTTCTAAGTTAAAATTCATAAGTTGGTTCGAATTACAGTTAACGTCAGGTTAATCGTAATTTAGACTATTCACTACCTATGAGAATTCTATAACTTGCTTTCACCAGACATACCTTCTATCACCTGACCCTTCTATGATAAAATGAGAATTATTACATTACTACCCCCTTAAAATAGTTTCGACCCCGAAACTAGCATTGCTAACTAATGGGACCTGTTTCACCATAATCTCACTACCTGATCTTACTTCCTTAATTATTGCATCAAGTACTTGCTCCTGGAAAATGATCTGTTTCCTCAACCATACCACTATCTCGCATAGCCTACTTTCACGTACTATTCTTGTACTAACTCGTGACCATCCTCAAAGTCATAATTATCTTAGGATAATTGTCTCCTAAAATCATCGCACTAGTCTCGCTATACCTTAAGCATGAGATTATACATATTTCTCTTTCACCTTTCTCTAAACTTCTCCTAAAGTATGTACCTTATCTTCCTTAAGTCGACATCCTTCAATAAATTTGGTTTCCGAAACCTGTACCACCAAAAATTGAACTATTTACTCGATCATGATTCCACTTACAACATACTGCCTACATTATTTACTCTTGCTAGAACAGATGTGATCATTCACAAGATTACCATTGTCTCGCTCAGAGTATCCATTATAATCTCCAATATATCCTTGCTGTTATGCCCTTTTCCTCCTAAAGGCCTTAATGTCCTTACATAGAAGAGTACAACATCTTTCTACTAACTTCCTTTCGACAATCCGATCCTTGAGTACATACGTAGAATTCAACTATACCTCAACTTAGTACCTCTCTTGTCATATAGACCTTACTCCTTACATATACGGATCACCTATTACATTGGTTACCTTATTCACATTTGGCCCTTGTGCCATATCTTTAACTCAAAATCTTCACTCCTGTGATCCCACAATTACTCACACCATAACCTATGTCCGATTACCTCAACATGATTTACTAATCCTCTCCATAGGATTATACTCTCATTTACCTCAATGCGTCATACGATCACCTTAATAGACGTAGGTCACCTTTTCCTCAAGTCCACTTGATATCATCCACATACTTACTTCATACCACATTATTGACCTCAAAACCGTAACAACTTTTACCGGTCGAGTTTGCTATTCACCCAAAATCCTTAGGCAATTAGTTGTCCTCATGCGATTTATTATCCCAAATCAAGCACCCTTTTGCTTTACGGATCTTTACCATTTATCCAAGATTACCCTAACATATTCGATTATTCAATTTCTAACTTAAGCCTTTAAGGTTCCTCAATTCTATTTACTCAAAAATACCGTATTGATGAACGATGCCTTGCCATCACAATTAATCACTTCACGTCCTAAATCCTTCAATGGCTATATACGGGTAACATTCGTTACTTTACTCCTTAAACGCACATACGACAATTTCCCATGCTACATCCTTTTGTCTATCGATATCCTCCGAATAACCTAGTCCTTACTCCACAACCTTCAATTTTAAATGAACTTCCTCCCAAAACAATCGTTCACAACTTAATTTCCAGAAAGTGATATATCGTCGGCCTTATAGACGTCACACTCTCTAACAATCCACATATCAGACCTTGGAAATCTCCAGATATCATATCTCTATATCCCTTGAAGGTACAATTCACTGATTCAGTTCCTTGGCCCAAATAAGTTTGGCCCTAAAGCTCACTTCCAACTCAAAACCTTTAGTTTCCTCAAAACAATGTCGTGAAAAATCCATTAGCGCAATTGTGACCAATCACTTGATTTCCCCCCAAAACGTGACATCAAATCGCATTAACGGACATTGGTCACTCTATGCCAATCCTTATGTCGTTTCTCTTAAGAAAGCCTCATAACGAACCTCAAATAAATCTTCCAAGACAATACATATGACTTCACACCCTTAGCCTTTTCGAAAGTCTAATCCTCTGGTCCACAATGAAAATACTCACTTACAACTTCCATAACCAAAATCCCTTGAGATATTACTCCTATTTCCTTAAGGTATCATCCTGATAAATGATTCATTACCAACCGTATCAGACACTTCTATCAGAATCCTTTAATAGCTTTATACGATTAACGCTTGCTACCTTACTCCTTAGGCGCACATAGACAATTCTCTCCACTAATCCTTTAATTTATCGGAATCATCAACATAACCTATCCTTAAACTGTAATCTTTCCATTTAAGTGGCCTCCTTCTAACACAGTAACTTCACAACTTAGTCTTCCCCAAAGAATTGCACCATAAGCCTTCTAACTGACAACTCACATAAAATCCAAATATCAAACCTTGTGACCTTACAAGTATCATAACTCCTTATTCCCTGAAAGTACAATTTACCAAATTCAATCATTTGGCCCAATTAGGTTTGGCCCATACGCCCATTTCCTGACTCAAATCCCAAAGGTTTGTTTAACTGTCTCAAACAACTTATTTCTAACTTAAGATCCTTATACTCCTCACACAATCTACTATCCCAATTAAAGCAACCCCTTTTTGCATTACAGATACTTACTATCTCTCCAAGACTTAATCACATCATTTCCTGATGGGCCTCAAAATGAAACTTCGAATAGATCTTCCAAAATAATACCTATGACTTTGTACACTCGGCTTTTTGAAAAGTTTTAACCATTGGTCCTACACTGGTCGTACCCACTTATAAATCTCATAACCATAACTCTGGACTCTAAAGTCTTACTCAAGGTCGTAATAGAGGAAATGAGTTTTCCTATGAACTATCCCTCTTATACATTCATTCCCTTCTCAACAATCTATCCACATCAATGCCTACAGCATGACCTCATAACTAGGCATTCTGGACTTCGCCTTAGTCCATCCCTACATACTTTTACCAGAGCAAATGTTTAGGGTACACGTATGAGATTTAGTTCTTAAATCTCATAGAGCATTAACCACACACATTTGTTCCTACACCCTAAGAAATTTTGGAAAACTCAGCTTATGAGATAACGCTCGTCCGCTCACGAAGGGAGTAATTAATGTCATACCGTTGTGACATTACTACAAGAACAAAGAGAGATTCCTAATAATGGATCTAGTAATTCAGTAATGGAGTCGCCCATGGTGTCAACCATGTAGGGAACAGACGCCTCTGCTCCATACGTTACTCCTCCTTTGTGAGTCCTGGCAGCCCTTATCCATACGTGACATAACTATTTTTGGCACTCACGGAGTCTCGTATGAACGAACAATTTGCAATAGTAACGAATTTAGTAATTTCCGGAACAAGGAAACACTTCTTTATTGTTCGAAACATTACATAAAACAACTGATAGAACGTCGAATAGACAGATTACTAAACTATGGAGACTATCGACACGAGTCTTTGCTCCTTATTCTAAAAAGCCTTACAAAATACTACCACTTGTACAAAGCTTCCCTCCCATCGGGGTGACGTATCACAAAGAGTTGCTGCTCTTGACCCGAAAATTCCATAGGCGCCTTGCCTTTATCACGAGCAACAGATTGCTCCGGAGCAGACATTTCCGCCCTTGAGTTCTGCCTAAAGTCAGCTTTTGAGGCCTGATATCCTTGTGTTGGCCTTAGGCTCTTCTGCCTACAGTATGTCTTCATGTGACCTTCCCTCCCACATTTGTAACATACCCGCTTCATCTTTTGGCAACTAGGGATCTTGTGCCCGGCCTTACCACAATTATGGCATTGAATCACGCCGTTACTCCAGTCTGAGCCTTTGGCGGGGCCGGACTGAGTCGCCTTGGTCTTAGTATGACCAGACTTTTTGAACTTGGTGGGCGACGCCGACTGCTTGAGCGAGCCAGCCTTGCGATTCTGTTGACCATTCTTTGCCTTATTTTGTGCCTCCTCACTAGCTGCGTCTTGAGGTATGGGGGCCGCTTGGGCTTGCGGTATCACCTGGGCCGTTAGTACTTCGACCACCAGCCCTACTATCTGCCCAATAGTCATCGCATTTAGCATGATCGGGGCAGGAGGTGGAACTCCCCTTGTAGCTTGGGGGTCCGCTTGTCCCTGATGAACATCCTGTCGCAGGGTCGGGTCATTGCTACGTGAGCCAGATCCCGCGTCTTCCCCTTGTGGAGTAGCACTCCTCAGCTGAATTCGAGAATCACTGCTAAGACTCTCGCTAGCTGCTTGGTTGGTGGATCGGGTGTCCATCACCTATTGATGAACCATAACGTTAGTTTAGAACTTTTCCAACTGATACTTGACACTGAGTCAATTACGTTATGATACGATTTATAAGGCTCCAAACTAATAACTCTATATTAGTCTGACTGGCCCTCCACTACTAATCGTAGAATGACCTCCATCTCTTTTCTTGAAAGTGGAAACTCTAGGAGAGATGTCAACATTTAAATGACGCTCAATCTAAGGATAAACGATATTCCTAAGAATGGATCTAAGGAATAAGTAACAGCTTGAATCTTGCAGAAGTTTGAAAAAACCCCCTCTTAAATCTTATATAAAAATAGTTATTTATAAAGTTAGTTCCTCAAACTAGTGATATGATTATCACAAAACTCTTACTAAAACAAAAAATTGTACTTTTAAAGTTACAATCATAAACTTAATTTAATCGCTTATAACACGACATTTTATAAATCAATTATAAATAGCTTTTGAAGTTCAAATAGCTAAATCATTATTTTAAATTCCAAGGAGTAAATAAAACTTTTAAGTCCAACAGTTAAATCCTCAAAATTTTTTTAATAGAAAACAGGTTGAAAATAGTTTCGAAATTATTTTTCGAAAATTCTCAAACCTAAAAATAGGCCAAGAATTTTAAAACCGTTGCTCTAATACCATAATTGTAACACCCCCGACTTACGTCGGTAGTGCCACACGCCAGTAACCTCAGACATTGTTGTCCGATGTCACCCAAGGCTTTAATCGGAATAATTAATCTTAAATAAACATAATACACAACGAAAGGTTAAACAGCGGAATACATTTTTAAATGGAACTCAACCATTTTTAGTAAAAGATTTCTCCCAATACGAGAGGAGTGTTTTACAACAGAGTGAAATCACAGCGGAAAACTTATAAATTACACAACGGAAGACTTGAAGAATAAATCTATTACATGACTTAGTGGTAAGAATAAATAATAATTGACAACCTTTAAAACAAATACTAATACTTGAATCTCCAACTGCAAGTCTCTTCTTCAACGGTTACTTCGGACTTTGGGGACCAACCACTGATGTGCCGTATAGGACGGATGACACCAGCCAACCATGCACGGAATAAAACCCGGTTGGTTAGTCTAATGAAAGACTATGCAAGGGTGAAAACAGAATGGTCCTAGTGATCGTAACCGTTTACTATCATTGTCCCTCGAATAACAACCGAAGGAACGATATATAACCTGGAACTTTCACGAAATGATTAAAGTTTAGACATGCACTAAAAAGGAAATGAGCCTTATGGGAAACGTATGAAGAGAAGACTCCAAAAGATTGAGTCTTACGGGAAACTATGACAAATATTTGGGAACGTTATAATTTCACACAAGCGTTTAAAAAGACTTGACCATTTGGGTCCACGACCAACCTCACCGCGTAATGCGAATTCAGATTTGGAAGGAGGACTTACTCTAATCGAAGTCCGGGCGGTTTCCACGTTGTACTCCTTGCCCGAGGGTATATTAATTATGTGCATAATCACACTTATCTTGTTTAATTCCAAAACGCACATTTACGTTATAAACTTTTAAGATATATCATCTCATCATGAGAGATATCAGAGGGAATAAATTCCGAATGGCGACACCAGCTATGTGCACCTATCCTGAGTAAGGGTATAGTCATGACCAGAGAGAGTACTAGGGAAAAATCCTCCTAGTATCAGTTATAAGGAAACGACTAGACCTCGCAAGGTACATAGCGTTCCTATGAATACTCGTTCTAACTAAACAGTTAAAATCACACAATAGTCCACATCAATACCATTATGGCAATAATATATATATATATAATATCGTTGTTTCTAGCAGTATATATAACCTATTATAATATCACTTTTTAATCGTATCATTTATAAAATATGTTCCCAAACGAAAACAATAGTTCATCCCAATTTAATTAACAATTAAACAATTGATAATTAATGGAAACATGGAATGATAAGCAAGAGCGAACCGCCACTTGCCTTAGTCTAGACGAACGATTGAACGACGACGGGTTTCTGGGTCCGGAACGGGAACGGAAGTCGGATTACAGATTCCTAAGACAACGACCTATAACGAAACCCTAGGTTAGATTCGACAATAAAATGATACGAATCTAAGAAATAATGAACGAAATCGAAAGAACGAAAGTCCCGCCCGAGACCGGAACGTCCAAGGCCACGATCGCGATTGCCAAGGCGATACGCGGTCGCGGCGTGGATTCCGCAGTCGCGGGCGTCGAGGACATGGCGTCCGCGGGCATCGAGGACAACGTCTGCGTCGCGGCCTGAGTGTCATTGTCGCGGTCACGGCAGTTCATGTCTGTGGTCACGACCATGAACTCGGCGACCACAGATTGGGAGAGAACTCATCGGCGGCGACGCGAGGGGGCTCGAAACGATGGGGCTTCCACTCCTATCCTTATTGCGCCTCTAAGGCACCACTCTCCGGCCGCTGCAACCTCCGATGACACCTCGAAGATTCCGGCTAACGAAGGAAAAACGAGAGAGAAGAGAGGAGATCTGAGTTAGGTGCCCAAAAACCCTCCAACTTGGCCTCCATTTATAGCCAAAGGAGGAGAGCAGCCCCCGCCCAAATCGACGGTGGCTCAGAAGATCGACGGCGACGAAGAACACGCGGCACGCATGCCTGCCTGCACATTCTGCACATTTCCGCGGTCGCGGAAAATTCGAATGCCCAGCTCCTCTGGGAGCTATTTTTCCGCGGTCGCGGAAATTCTTCCGCGGTCGCGGAAATTCTTCCGCGGTCGCGACAGAGGTATTTTCACGTCTTTTTGCCCGGGGAAAGGTTTGGCATGGGTTTAAACCCCGTAAATTATATATTTGTACCCAAACAAATATTCTATGCCCCGAAAATACGTCGAATGTATTTTATACCACTCAGGGAAATATTACAGAGATCATACATGATACAGAAAATCCGAACTTCGCCTAACGCGTCCCGAATAATTGACGAGGGTTTGGGAAATTACCCAATTAGCCTTACTAAAAAATGAGGGGTATTACAGACACTTCTGCTGATATTGCTAGAAGTAGTCATCCTACTCTACCAAATGAAGAGAAGAAACTCCGTGTTGATAAGAAAGAACGTCATTGCCTTCAGAACCTGAAGATGGTCAAGAGAAAGCATCTACTGTCATTGCTGAAGGCAATGACGTTCAAGAGAAAGCAACGAATTTCATTGCTGAAGGCGGTGGTGTTCAAGATGCTGTGCTGTGTTGTGTTATAGAAGATATTAACGGTTCTTCCTCCACCAACGCTCAACGTGATCAACTTTATAATTCCTTGTTTGGAAATGATGGGAAGGAAGAAGAGAAAAATGAGGAGTCAGTTAAGGAGATTGATCTGCAGAATGAGGGAAAAGAAGAGAATGATCTGAAAAATAATGTCAAAGAAGAGGAAAATGCTGGGAAGCAAGAAGAGAAAAATGAGGAGTCATTGGAGGAGAGTGATCTGCCAAATTCTCCTATTGTAAGGAAGTCCACCAGAGTTGTAAAAGAAAGTCGCAATGTAGTCACTCCATTTACCACTGAAAAGAAAAAGAAGGCCAAGAAAAGCAAGTATGTACCGCTTTCAAGGAGACCGCGTTACTCCTACTATGATAATACGACTCGTAAAGAACTCCATAACTGGTATAAAAATAAGTAAGTAAACTGTTCTCTACTAAATATCATTAGGATTATGACATGAATGTAACACCCCCGACTTATGTCGGTAGTGCCACACGCCAGTGACCTCAGACGTTAATGTCCAAAGTCATCCTAGGCTTTTAATCGGAACAATTAAGCTTAAATAAATACATAAATATTAAATAACGAAAGAATAATCAGCGGAAAACATTCTAAATGAATAAAACTCAACCTTTTATTAAGATTCCTCTCGTAAAATGAGAAGGACAGTTTTACAACAAAGTATAGTGACAACGAAAGACTTTTAAATTACAGCGGAAGACTCTTTTAAAGCAGTCCTAATTACATGACTATGTATTACATTTATTTCAAATTAAACATACACGCCTTGGAAATATTACTTCTTAAAACGCAAACTTCAACTGCAAGCCTTCTTTTCGATTGGTCCCTTCAATCGTCGGGGATCAACCTATGATGTGCCGTATAGTAGGGGTGAGCAAACGGATCGATACTGTAACACCCCCAAAACTTAACCCTTTTGGAAAGGTATTACCGCTAGTGACCCCAGTGTTCCTTACCGAGATCACCCAAGGCTTTACCAAATAAATACAATTTATGAAATGCAATTGATACACAAAGATCAAGCAATAAATTCCAAAACATAACATTGTCGAGGAAACAAGAGTTACGGGATTACAACCCAATCCCGAATAGGCCAAACACAGAGTTCAAACAAAGTACAGCGGAAGACAAATAAAAGATTTTACAAACGGGGTTGTGATCGTGATGATCACCTGCCCAAGGATCTCAACCTGATTAAAAGCAATTATTAAAACATCCAAAAACAACCGTCGTCTTCATAGTCAATCTAGTCTCCTCAAATCTTCACTCTATCTGATGTGCCGAATCGAACGGATGACACCAGCCCACATGCGGAGAACAAAGTTCGTGGGTTAGTCTACTTGAATAGACTAGCAAGGGTAAAAAGCAGAATGGTTCGAGTGATCGTAACCGTTTACTATCATTGTCCCTCGAATAATAACCGAAGGGACGATACATAACCCGGCACTTTCACGGAATAACAACAAGAGGTATGCATGAGAGAAGATTCTGGAAGACTTCATCTTCACAGAAATCGACTCGAAAAGAGACTCCAAGAGATTGAGTCTTTAAGGAAAAATGACAAATCTGGAATGATTACAGGATCATACAACGATGATTTAAAAGTTGACTGAGATGCTTCGGTTCACGACCAACCTCATCGCCTACAACGAATCCAGATTGGAAAGAGAACGTACTACATTCAAGTCTAGATCTTACAGAACCACATAACGATTTAAAAACTGACTAAGATGTTTCGGTTCACGACCAACCTCATCGCTTACCACGAATCCAGATTGGAAAGAGAACGTACTCTGATCAAAAGTCAAGACGAGCTTTCCTAGCTGCACTAAAGCTTAGCTGCACTACTCGCCCAAGGTATATTAATCATGTGCACTCGGGCACTTATCTTATTTAATTCCAAAACGAGCATTACGTTATAAGCTTTTACATCTCCACACAAGAGATATCGGATCTCCTCACAAGAGATATCGGATCTCCTCACAAGAGATATCAGATCTCCTCACAAGAGATATCGAAGGGATGAACCCTAGAAGATTTGGCACTAGCGAAGTGCGCCTACCCTGTGAAAGGGTATGGTCATGACCAGAGAGAAAGTACTGGGGATGAACCACCAAGTACAGTTATAAAGAAACAGCTAAACCCCCTCAAGGTACATAGCGTTCCTAGCCACTAGTTCTAACTAAACAGTATAGCACAACAACAGTTACTGGATAAATCCACATAAAGGCCTGAAATGCGATCACAGATAATAGCGTTGTTCTAACAGATATACAACCTATTATATGATTTTCAAAACAGTTTAACAAAACCGTTTCCAGACAAACAGAATATTCATTCCAAATTAATTACTCAGATAACTACTGATAATTAATGTAAATATGGAACGAATGAGCAAGAGCGAACCGCCACTTGCCTTAATCCGCAAAATAGTCTAAAGACGTCACTGGATTCCGGACTCGACACGGTATAGTTCCGACAGCACAACAACCTTCGAGTCGACCCATAAAAGGAACCCTAAGTTAGATCCGACATAAACAGTACGAATCTAAACACGGCGAAAGACTACGAAAGGAAAGACGCCACGACGACAACCAACCAAGCCAAAGCCACGAAGGCGTTCTGGGCACTGGCGGCGGTCGCCGTTCTTGGCGGCGGTCGCCGTGAAGAACACGGCCGACTGAAACGAGAGAAAACTCACCCCAAAACACGAGCGGTTCGGCCTCCTTCGACTTGCTTTGGCTTCTAACCTCCAAGTCTAACCAAAAGCTTCACAAAGGCACTCAGGAACCACACCAAAGCAACACCGGCGAGACCTTCGAATTCTGGCGAAAACACAACTCCGGCGAGAGGCAAATTTGGCAGCGATTCGGGGTTGTAGATGACCCAAAACCCATGCCCAAGCTCATCTATTTATAGGCAAACCCCAAGGAGTGTTCTACAAACCCTCAGACGCGGCAAACGACGCAACGGCGCGCCTCGAACGACGCCGGCGACCGGCGGGCAATGCCCACTGGACAATCACGGCGGTCGCCGTAATTTTGCCTGCGGCGGGCACGCGGCGGTCGCCGTAAATGCGGCGGTCGCCGTTGCTAGGCCTGTCGCGGCCAGCTAGAAGCTGACACGTTGACCTCTCGGGCCCAACCACGGCGGTCGCCGTTTCTGAACGGCGGTCGCCGTTTCCCCCTTTTCCCGCCCATTCGGCTTTGAACGAGCTTGACGATAAACCGGGATAAAAATTATCGTACGTGAACGACAATTTAAAATTCAAGGCACCTTGTCTGTATATTATTTCACTGAGAAAAATACTACAGATACAGAGCACATTACAGAATGTCTCAAGCTACCTGAATTAAATCCGACGTACACAACGGATACTCGAGAAAATTCCATAATTCCCAAAACAACCTTACAAAATTACGGGGTATCACAGATCCGATCCGATCCGATCCGTTATACCGGATATCCGGTTCAAAAAGTTTACAAAACCCCGATCCGTATCCGGTCCGTTTTGAAACGGATATCCGGTAAAAAGGACCCGGATCGGATCGGATATCTGAGTCGGATATCCGAATTATCCGGTTACTACAAATCTATTAAAAATAAATCAATATATTCATTTTTTAAATTCAAAAGTAATAAATTTATAAATTAAGAAATAAAATTTGTAGGTTGTATCTTAATTTGTTCGTACAATTTAAATTATATACACACTTATTATTCATATGAAAATGTATTTACAATATTTTACTTGGACGACAATATAAATATGTGATTAAGGATGTAAAATTTATTAATATATTACTCAATATATTAGTTATAATAAACAAATTTATGATTATAAATATTATATGAATAGTACCGGATATTTTCGGATATCCGGTAAGCTAAATATATCGATCCGTATCCGGTTCAAGTATCCGGCAAAATCACCCGGATCGGATTGGATACGGATAAAAACTTAAAGGATATTTTCGGATACGGATTTTTAGGATACGGATCGGCGGATTTTCGGATCGGATCAGCCGGATCGGATATATTTGCTCACCCCTACCGTATAGGACGGATGACACCAACCAACCATGCAAGAAATAAAATCCGGTTGGTTAGTCTAATGAAAGACTATGCAAGGGTACAAGCAGAATGGTTCTAATGATCGTTACCGTTTACTATCATTGTCCCTCGAATAATAACCGAAGGAATGATACATAACCCGAAACTTTCACGGAATGATAGAAGAAGATATGCATCGAAAAGAAGACTCCAACGGAATTGAGTCTTATAGGAAACGTATGTAATTGTTTGGGAACGTTAAGTTTTCACACAAGTTTATAAAAACGACCTTGATTATTTGGGTCCACGACCAACCTCACCGCATACTGCGAATCCAGATTGGAAAGAGGACCTACTCTAACAAGAGTCCGGACGGGTTCCACGTTGTACTTCTCGCCCGAGGGTATATTAATTATGTGCGTAAAAGCACTTATCTTATTTACTTTTAAAGACGTACATTCACGTTAAGGCTTTTAATTCACATCATCTCGATACGAGAGATATCTTTGGGATGAATCCCGAATATTGGCACTAGCTAAGTGCACCTACCACTTATATCCGAATAAGGGTACAGTCATGACCAGTAGTACTAGGGCAAAAACCTCCTAATACTTGTTATAAGGAAACGACTAGACCTCGCAAGGTACATAGTGTTCCTACGAATACTCGTGCTAACTAAGCATGTAAGTTCACATATAAATCCACACCAAAATTCATTTATCACTTTATGGTAATACCATATAGAATTATATATAATAGCGTTGTTTCTAACAATATATACAACCTATTATAAATTCATATTTTTAACACAACATTTTATCGTTTAAGTTCCCAAACACAAATCAACAACTTTATTCCAACTTAATTAAACAATTAAGTAATTGATAATCAAGAAGAATATGGAATAAATCAACAAGAGCGAACCGCCACTTGCCTTAGTCTGGACGAACGAAGAGTTGGGTCCGAAATCCGGGAACTTGAACTTGTGCACGACTGCCTACTAAAATTCCCGTTGGAATTTATCATCATTCAGTAGGGTCGGATTCCAATCCGTACAATCAGCCATGGAGACGAGTACAATCCAACACCGATGACGCATACGAGACGAGTTTTAAAACAAAACCCTATTTAGTTACGGGTACGAAGGAACGAAAAGATGAAGAAAAGGCAGTGTCGCGATCACGGTTTGCATAGCGGCGATCGCGGCTTTGCTGGGCAAAACCGCACCCGCGGCAGATGAGCCGCAATCGCGGTTCCATGCCTAGCCGAGATCACGGGCCTCTGCCCAGCCGCGATCGCGGTATTTATGCCGCGGTCGCGAGATCCATTGTCGAACGACAAGCTAAACGAACACAACGGAGCCATACCGAGGGAAGACGAGGCTCGGATCTTGCTTCTTGGACAAGCGCGCGCCACCACCACTCCTGGCTTCGCTTTGATGGAACTCCGACTCCGACAACGACCAAACTCCAACGACAACACCAACACCGAGCTAAAACGAGAGGAAGAGGATGAAGGATGTGAAATACCCTCGGATCTGCCTCTATTTATAGGGCAAGGGTGGAGCTCAAATGAAAGGAAGAGCAACCGTTTAGCCTCCCTAAACCGGCCGCTCGGAGAAGAAACGTCGGATCCTAAATCGTCGGCATCACAGAGAAGACGAGGAAAAAGATGAAGCAATGGCGCCGCGATCGCGGTTTCATAACCGCGATCGCGATTTGGCCTTTGGGCAGAACCATGCCCGCGGTTTCATAACCGCGGTCACGGGCAGTGCCGCGCCCGCGGCTGCATAGCCGCGATCGCGGGCAATGCCGCACCTGCGGCTCCGGGCCTTGATCGCAAGTCTTGCTTAATTCCGATTTTAGCAACCCTCCAATAATTAAAACCCATATATTTCATTAAATGTGTATCCACACATTCATATGGTTCTTACAGGGTTACAGAACATGTCTAACACGTCTTGCTTACAATTCAAAAGTTGGGACTTGTAGGGGTTATTACAATAAAGCTGCTCATTAAAATATTTGACTAACAACTTTCTCTTTTTTGATCATAGTGAGAATCCAAAAGATACCTGGTGTGGACATGATGTGGGTCATAAGGCTGATTTCTGGGAGAGGCTTGTGAAAAATGGATGGTGGATAGGGGATGAGGTAAGTTTTGTTGTAGTTGTTTGTTTTATAATGACATTTCATATTCAATGACACTTTTTCAAACTTTAGTGACACTTTAGATTTATTTACTGATGAACTTTTAATGACACTTTGTTTCAATGACACTTTTTGCTAATGACACTTTGTGGCAATTGAACAAGAACACATGTTTTAATGACACTTTGTGGAAATTGAACAAGAACACATGTTGTTGGATACTGATGAACTGTTTTAATGACACTTTGTTACAATGACACTTTTTGGTAATGACACTTTGTTGTAATGACACTGTTTGGTATTAATACTTTTTTTTTCATTTTCTATTTGCATTCAATGACACTTTCCTTTAATGATGTGCTTATATGATCTTTGTTTTTCATCATATTAGTGAGGTTCTTTTTCTCTTCCGCAAGCATATTCATGGAAATCCTGATTTTTACAAGGAAAATGTCATTCTGGATTGGCTTTGGTACAAGATGTTTGCTCCCGAACAAGTAGAAAGGTACAGATCTGGTGTAGATAAGATCCCACAGTCATTCAGTTTGTATTTCGATGGTTCCTTTCCCCAAAATTTTGGAAAATCTTGGTACTATGGTGTGACAAAGGTATATACACCATTTAATCTGGAAGATAATCATTGGATTGGATTAGAGATCAACTTGCCTAAATCCGAAGTCAAAGTATTGGATTGTGCTCCTCATTTGTACAAAGACAAAGAACTTGAAGCTTTTCTTCAACCTCTTCTGGATTTCCTTTCTCATTTGCTGCGTTCTTCTGTGCGATTCACTCACCTTGGAACATTTGAACAATCTTTTACCTGGTACAAAGATCTATCTCTCCCGGTAGACAGAGCAAGGTAAATCACTTCCCCACCCCATTGTATTAGTTAATGACAGATTATTAGATTACAATTTATAACACTCATTTTCCTATTTGTTTTTATCTTACAGTGGCAATTGTGGAATTTATACTATCAAGTATATTGAAGCATTGGTTTTCAGATCAAGTTTGGATGATTTAGATGACGAACATATGAGAGCACATCGGGAGAAGATGGCGATTGACCTGTTCAAGCATACTTGGACATGGGAAGCTTTACCAGAAAAATAGTGATGACGTTTTAGAATTAGGATGATAGTTTGACCTGTAATTTTAGATGACTTTTTAGTTTGTAATGGTATTAAGACAAGAATTACAGTGTAATGACATTTTACAAGTATTAAGACAAGAATTACATTGTAATGACATTTGAGAGTGTTTTAATGACACTTTTTTTATCTCTGGTAATTTTAATGACACTCTCACATACTAATGACACTTCGTATCAGTGACACTTTTTAGAAGTACTAAGACAAAAATTACAGTGTAATGACATTTCAGAGTGTTTTAATGACACTTTTTTTTTGTCTTTGGTAATTTTAATGACACTTTAAATTTCATGACACTTTTTTGCCCCTGGTAATTTAAATGACACTTTCACTTGCTAATGACACTTCATATCAGTGACACTTTAATGACACTTTGTATTAATGAAACTTTTAATGACACTATTTTGTGCATTGCCAGACTGATTCTAATGACACTTTCCCAGAAATACATAAATCTGTCATTATCAAGAGAAATCCTTAAAACTGTTTTAATGGCACTTTTCTATATTAATGTAACTTTTTTATAATGATTAAACAAAACGACTAATTTCCTTAATCCATTTGCATAAAACTTCCGTTGTTGCTTGATGCTGCTCCGTTGTTGCTTGATGCTATGTTCATGCATGTCTTCTTGTTATGTCCAGCTATCCCACATAATCCACACTTGACCGTCTTCTTTCTTGATTTCTTGATGATTGTTTTCCTAAATTCTCCTTCCGAGGGCAGCCTTCGCTTTCTTCGCCTTCCAACCTTCTTTGTATAATATGATGGGAGAATTACTATGTTGCTAATACACTCAGGAACAGTCCATTGAGATTTCATAGGCACCGAATATACAGTTTCCTTGTACGTCATCTGCCAACTCTCAAACTGACAGGGACTTATAAATTCAGTAATCCTACCATTAACCTTTTGAATGGAAGTCATGGCATGTGAACATGGTATTTTATCCAAGTCAAAAACCCTATAGCTACACGTTCTTCTGAACTCTATTTAGTTGTTTTGCTTCATATCTTTTAGACTCCTTATATCTTGCCTCTACAACTTCCTTCACATGTGGTGGTAATTCTTTATTGTGGCATATTGTAAGTTCCCGATGCTTGTTAAACCAACTTGAACACAAAGCTCTAATGTAATCCAGTAGAGCAACTATTTGGTATGATCTAGCGTCCCTCAACACTGTAAACACAACATCCATAAAATGTGTCATTAGAAATTTAGAAACTCAGAAAATTCTAATGACATTCTTGTTTTCTCACCTTTTAAATCCCTTATTTCATATTCAAATTTGTTAATCAATGACACTATTTCTGGATTATGCACATAATCAATCTAATGACACTTTTTCAACACTGTAAATACAACCAGAAAAAGTGTCATTCCAAATCCAGAAAGACAGAAATTCTAATGACATTCTTGTTTTCTCACTTTTTTCATCCCTTATTTCATATTCAAATCTGTTAAACAATGACACTATTTCTTGATAGTGTACATAATCATTCTAATGACACTTTTTCAACACTTTAAACACATCCAGAAAAAGTGTCATTAAAATGCCAGAAACTCAAAAAATTCTAGAAGTATTCCAATATATACCTGAGTTTATGCTTACTGAGTTGTTTGTTGTCTATATATTATATTTGTCACCTCGACAGTGAGCTCGAGCCCACTTCTGGAAATTTGCTATAGTGAGGTACTCCCTAATTTCTAGGTTGATTGCACATATTTGCTTAAACCATTGCTCAAACTCAGTGATTGTATAGGCATTAGCTAACAATCCAAGCACACCTTTTTCCTTGAACCTTGTTTCCAGATTCGATTTTAGGTGTCGCATGCAAACCACATGCTTTGCTGAACTGTACACTGTCTCTACAACTTTTGCAATGCTAAAATGTCGATCAGAGATAATCACTAAATCAGCTGACGATGGGATGACAGTATGCAGTTGATGGAAAAACCAAGTCCATGATTTGTCATTTTCTGAGTCAACTACGACATATCCAAGAGGATAGATCTGGTTGTTTGCATCTGTGTTGTTCCTATCATTAGATTACCCTCAAACTTCCCATGAAGAAATGTACCATCCACCATGATCACCTACCCAAAAAAAAAAATCAGAACAGAAACATTAATGACAGTTTAAGAGACAAACATCAATGACACTTTGACTTTGGATAATGACACTTATTTTCAATGCACAAGAGAAACATTAATGACACTTTTAGACATCAATGATGAACTGTTTAAGATGCTAATGACACTATCATTTGAGCATACTTGAAATAATGACACTTCTAGAATATTCACATTTCTTACATGCTAATGACACTTTTTACAGTGTTTTAATGACACTGCTAATGACAATAAACGTTAGAAGTGTACCTTTCTCATTGCAGTAAAACCTTTGATTGATGCTCCGATTGAAATGAATACGTAGTTGAACTGGTTTTCGTCATCAGTCTCAAAGCACGTATATGTGCCAGGGTTGACACTCTTCAACATATAGCAATATGAAGGTATCATTGCATAGTTTGTTTCCGATGTACCTCTTATCAAGTTTTGTGCCCATTCATGCGCTTTCCAAGCTTTCCAGTAGCTGACATCCTGATACCACTCCTCCCTCATATCATTCTGAATCATGCCAGCATTCGGTCCTTTCTTAACACCTATGAACCTATATTTTACAAGAACAAACACGTTAATTTCTTATGGAATCTAAAGCAATAACATATTCAATTATATACTGTCATTACAAGATATCTTACCTTGTCTTTATCTGCTGAGCAACAGTTTCATATGTAGGTTTAGAGTGTTTTGCACATCTTGAATCAAACGAGCAAGAATGTTCATCACTGAGTTTCCTTATCTCAAAGTATTCAGAACCCTTCAATTTTGCAGCTCGCATTCTCCATTTGCAGTCGGCATCCACACATAACACCTTATATAGTTCTTCACTTGACTTATAAACTTTGTATCCAAAGTTCTCACACATCGCCATTTTTTTATGACAGTTTGCAAATCTTCTTTTGTCTTAAACATCTGCCCTACATGCAGAAACTCATTTCCTGTTGGCAGAGCATGATCATTTACCTTGGAAGATTGCCCTATCTCCAATGACACTCTATTGTCACAATGAACATTAAAATCCAAAGGCAAATCCTCTTGAGCATCCACCATCTGCATGCTATTCTTTTCAACAAGCGCCTTTGTAGGTTTAATTGCCACCATGCTATTCTTTTCAACAAGCACCACCATGTTTGGGGATTTAACCGTCACCATGCTATTCTTTTCAACTGTCAATGTGTTTGGATGTGTAGCTGTCAACGTGTTTTGGATTTCACCGCTTGTCAACAAATTAGTAGACGAACCAGTAGACGACCCAGTTGACGACACATACAATGGCAGCGTCCATGATACTTGTGGGCACTCATTAATACTAACAAATAAACTGTAATCCTCATCTGTATCAACTACATATGGACTTGTTAGCTGCTGGAAATGATGCAAATGACCTAAGACAAGGTCAGATGATGTTGATTTTATCTTGAACCTTGTCTATAATAATTTTTTAAAGATCTTCAAACTACAAACTGTCATTAACCATAAAAGCTTTGAATATGGCATCTCCAATATAAGCACAACATCCCTCTTCTACTTTCCATTCCCCTCCAAAGAACACTGTTAGAATTCTCATCTGCATCTGTATAATATCAAATCCACAAAACTGTCTTAATGACACTTTTATTAATTCAAACACAACATCTTTAATGACAGTCTTTTCACTATCCTAAAAACTCTTATTATAAACCTTATTGATCTATGTCAATTTGATTTCCGAAGAAACTATTTCAATTATGCACAGAATGATTCTAATGACACTTTTTTACATGTGATTTTAAAAGTGTCACTACAAATCCATAAATGCGGATAATTGTAATGACAATTTTGTAAATTAAAGAATTTCAAAGTGTCACTACAATTCCAGATATGCAGATAAGATTAATGAATCCAATGACACTATTTCAACACTGTTAATACCACATCCTGAAAAAGTGTCATTGCAAATCCAGAAACACAGAAAATTCTAATGACATTCTTCTTTTCTCATTTTTTTCATCCCTTATTTCATATTCATTTTTTTTAATCAATGACAGTATTTATGGATTATGCACATAATCAATTCAATGATACTTTTTCAACACCGTAAACACAACATCCAAAAAAGTGTCATTAGAAATTCAGCCCTCAAGAAAATTCCAATGACATTCTTGTTTTCTCACTTGTTTCATCCCTTATTTCATATTCAAATTTGTTAAACAAAGAAACTGTTTCTAGATTGTGCATATAATCAATCTAATGACATTTTTTGAACACTATAAACACAACAACCAAAAAAGTGTCATTCAAAATCAGTGACACTCAGAAAAATCTAATGACATTCCATATTTCATATTCAGATTTGTTAATCAATGACCCTATTTCTCGATTATGCTCAAAATTGTTCTAATGACACTTATTGGAAAACACTAATGACAATATTTCAATAATAAAATCACAGCTGCAATAAGGGGTTTGTTAGAAAATTACTTGTTCGAGTAATGACACTATTACCGGCGAGAGCTTTTCAGTAGATTTCCCGGCGAGTAGAATAAGATTTCCGATGACACTTTGGTCTCAAACTCGTCCATGAATTTCATTCAATTTCCCGGCAAAAAAGAAAAACCAGCCCACATGTAGTCGCTGGCGTGCGGTGGGCGTGCGGTGGTGTGCGGTGGCGTGCGGTGGATCGGTGGCGAGCGTCGATCGGCGGCAACCTCCTGGCCCTGGCGTGCGGTGCCGTGGAGAAGAAGAAGTCTCAAACGTGATTATTTTAATATTATAATAATATAAAAACTTGGGGGAGGGGGTTAGTTTCCTAGGGGGATAGTTTCTTAATAAAAACGTCATTCATAAGTCATTTACCCAACTCATCCATCTATAACTCACTCGATTTAATCAGTTACTACTCAATACTAACCGATGTACATCTGGATATATTGAGTATTTATGATCAATTAGTATTAATATAAGAATAGTTTAAAAAAGGGTACGGATTCCTGTTGTAACGTTGGAATATGTAAGCACAATTCTGAAGAACCGAATTTATTTGGGAAACCACCTAGACTCGGGTGCACATCTTACATCACTACATACTCTAAGCTTAACTTTGCCTTTCTTCTATCTACACCCTTCATTGCCAAAATGATTTCTGGTTTAATATGGGATTCTTTCACTCCCAAAATCGAGATATTATTTATGTCATATTTCTCTGGTAGAACATTTGGACACATCGGAACTCTATAATTTTCAGAAAAGCTTCTATTCATATTCAAACTGTTGTTAACAATACCTATATTTCTTATCAAGAATGGACCTTGTCTCTTTCACTTTAACATTCTTCTACCTAAAAACCTAGTCATATGAGGTGATTTTCTAGATGACAAAACCTCATGCTAATTGGATAAAGGTAAATTTTGATGCCTCTGTCAAATCGAACGGTTCTACTCACATTGGATTCGTGTTTCGTAACAATACTGGTGAGGTGATCTTTTTAGACCACATACAGATTCTCTGCTCCTCCCCTCTTAAAGCTGAGGCTTTTGCCGCTCTTGAATGCCTTCGTATGGCTATTTCTCTCAATTTTCGGCTTCTAGTCCTCGAAGGAGACAATCTTCTGTTATTAATTCCATCCGTGGAATTTGGAAATTTTCTTGGGAAATTTATCCTATAATTCAAGAAATTAGATCCCTTTTACGTGGTTTGGATGATTTTCAGGTCCATCACTGCTACAGAGAGACCAACATAGCCGCTGATTTTCTGGTACATCTCACATTTCCCATGTTCTTCTGCGAAGTACAATTATGGATTACATTTCGCCTAATCTTGGCCATGAACAGTTGTTTCGATCTCGACTTCAAAACTTACGTTCAGGCTTTACCGTTTACTCAGCTTGTAAAAAATTTGTACAAATTATTTATTATGATAATTTAGGTATTCCTTTTACTATGTAAGGATACCTTCCGTTTACCTGTATTAAAAAAAAACTTTGCCTTTCTTCATCTCATGCACTCGTAATAGAAGAGTACGTGGAACTCTGATCTCTTGCCTTTTATATATAAATATTGTAATAGAAATCTAAAGAGGTCGGTTTAATAAAGTATAATAGGGGTCCATTTGACAAATTAATAGCATATTCGAGCTCTCACAATTTTTCTTCATATGGATCATATATAATTTTTCTTTATGTATTTTCTAAGCTCTAAGTTCTTCCCTATCGGAATTTCTTACCATAAAATTTCTATGACAACAAATCAATAAATATCAGTCAATAAATAGGCAACATAAGTGTTAAACCGGTGAGGGAGTCAAATTTAATTTAATTATTAATTAGTTTAGTTTTAGAAGTA
This sequence comes from Rheum nobile, assembly GCA_027886185.1. Lineage (NCBI taxonomy): Eukaryota > Viridiplantae > Streptophyta > Magnoliopsida > Caryophyllales > Polygonaceae > Rheum > Rheum nobile. Next base: position 16,934 of record WOAB01000637.1, on the reverse strand, counting down.
TTAGCAAAAACTACCAGATTCCGAAACGCCGTTTGCAGAAATATCATGTTTTAGAAAGTATTGCAAATATGCCATAAAGCTGCAACACTTTTGAAAACCAAAAAGGTAAAATCAAAATAAGTAAAACGGCCTAAGATGCAGTTAAGTGTTAAACGGGTATATGAGTAAGCCTAATTATATACCTGTTCAACCGATAGCACATCTCATCTTCCCCAATTAATGTTCTCCGCTGAACAACTTTTTTCCTTTCATCCCTGAACTCTTGAAGCGTATTCCTCACAGCAAATCCGAAATCCCCAAAGGCGAGAAGCCCTTTCTCCCTTTGTTCAACCCTTTGTTAAGCCCTTTTTGAATCCCTTTCTGAAGCCCTAGATCGACAATGGTGAGGACCAGAGGTTTGCAGTCTGCGAACGGCAGAGTGAAGAAGCAGAAGCCGAATGGTTCTACAGAGTCGAAGAGAAGGGTTGAGGAGAGCGCGAATGCGAAGGCGGCTCCAGTGGCGAGGGGCCGAAAGAAGAGAGCCTACAGTTCGTCAGAGGAAGACGAATCAAGTCCAGTCGTTTCGATGCAGAAGAAGAAACCGAGAATGGCTGAAGAACCAAAAGCCAAGAGGTCGAGGAAGGAGCCATCGAAGTCGGTTGGCGGGGTTAGTGATCTTCTCTAACTCTTAATTTTCTTGAAAAAAAAAACAAATTTTGTCTGAATGTGATGCATGCTAAAATTAGGCTTATGTGAAAATGAGAACATGATTTGCTCTGTGATAAACAGAGCACGGAGAGATGTGCAAAATTTATAGTAGCCTAAACTGTTACATCCATATGGCCTGACAAGCGAAATTATTGTCTGACGAAATGAATTATCTTACCTGACAAAGTAAGTTTTAGGGTTTATGTGAATATGAATGTCATATATTTGTTCTGTGGTTAGAATGTTAGAATGTCATAGTATCCTGATTCATGTTGATACAAAGGTGTAAGTTATACTATAGGGTAAAGACTTATCCTCAACAACTTCCATTTGTCCTGGCAAACCGCAATGTAGTCTGACAAGTTATTTTGTATCCTGAAAACATATATCTTTACCTGACAAAGTAAGATGGTGCCTCTCTTTTATGTGAATATGAAAGTCATTCTTACCTGTCATGTATATGTGAATGTAATTCATTACAGATAAGTTACAAGTGGCATTCTGAGGAGTTGTTTTTCGGTCAGATAAATCAGAACTCACGGCTTCAGTATCTTTCTCTTATCGAGAACACACTAACTCGAACAGACTGGCAGACAGTTATGCAGGGGCCCTTTGGCCCAATAATCAAAATAATAAAAAACATGAAACTGTCTGCACAACTGATTCACCATGTCTTGTTTAGGCAACTGGACACAAAAAAGCAGTTTGAGACATGGTATGATCTTGGTGGACAACCATGTAGGTTTTCAATAGAGGAGTTTAGGCTAATAACAAGACTGAATTGTGGGATGCCCGATGAGGAGGACAGTATGCAGGATAAGAATGCAGTGTTTGAATTTTTTGGGGTGAGGAGTATTACTATTGCTAACCTTTTAAACAAGTTCTTATCCTATCGGAAGGACAATGTATATAAGATGAAGATGGCATTGTTGTTAATTCTTGAGGGTGTTGTACTTGGGGGTGATAAGAAGAGGAAGGTCAGACCCTTTCATGTCAAACTGACGGAAGACTTAGATCGTTTCAATAATTTCCCATGGGGTAGGAGTGCATATCTTGACCTCCATCAAAGTCTGGCTTCTGCTTTGGACACAAGAATGGAGACAGTTCAGGCTGCACTTGCAGTTTCAGACAATGCCAGAGCAGGATACACCATACGGGGTTTCCCGATGGTGTTTCAGGTAATGTGTTAGTAGTTGAGTATGTAAAACTGAGAAAGGTTAATGCCTCTATTCATAATTGTGGATTAATTCCAATTCTGTTTGTTTCAGATATGGTTGTATGAGGCAGTGCCCCATATTGGCAGAATATTTGCCCAAAAGCTTACTAAAGTTGTGCATCCCCGAGGTGTGAGGTGGCTTAAATCGAGTAGGCCAAGCTTGGATGCGATTTCTGATGCCCTAGAGGGGAATTTCCCTGCTAAACAGATCCTTGTTGAGGAGGACGGAGATGACTTGGGAGAAAGCTGTTATTTCCCGGAGGAGGAAGGACACAAATCCTTGGATGAGATTGTTAAGCACTTGAAGCCCAGAAGGAAAAATGCTGGTAAAAAGGCCAAGGGAGTTGGTAAGGGAGGGCAAGCTGGAAACATTGAGGGTTTCGACCCAAGGCAAATTATGTGTTGTTTGAATGAATTGCATGAAATGATGCATGCTCTAAGGGAGGAATTTATTGAGTTAAACAAGTTCATAAGAGCCAAAGCTCCTAGAACAGGGGCATCTTCATCTAGTGATCAAGACATCAGTACACACCAGGAGCTCTCTGGGGAGGTTAACAGTGATAATGAACCCAACATCCCCCAACACCAGCAGAGCATGAGGGAGGCAAAGACGGAGTCTGAGGCAAATGATGAAGAGGAAAAGATGGAGTCTGAAGATGACGAAGACAATGACTCCAAAGAGGGAGAGTCCGAAGAGACTGAGACTGATGAGGTATGTATGCCCAAAACTTTCAGTTATTATATGTACAGTTCAGTCCAGATGTACATATTTCAGTCCATTTGTGCACATTTCAGACCATATATCATCGTTTCAGTAAAAAGTTCAGTCCATATATGTATTCAGTCCATATATGCACATTTCAGTCAATTTGAACACAATTCGAAAAATATTTGCTTATTTCAAACCTTATATCATCGTTTCAGGAGACAATGGATGGAGAGCCAAATGCTGGTGAAATAGTTGTGTATGATGCAGGTAATGTAGGTGGTCAGAAAGAGGCGGGTGAAGATGTCGCAATAGTAGATGAGGAAAAAGAGCAAGGGGATGCAACAGATCCACTGTCAGTTCTTGTCCAAACTTGTACAATACTACATGCAGATGAGAAGCTGGTTAATGAGGCAACACCGCAAGATGTGGAGGGACTCATCAATGAGTTGGTTAATGACGAGTTGGTTAATGATGGGACTGTGGTGGCAACACAAGTTGAGGTGGCAACAAAAGCAGTGTCTGATGAGGGTGTGCATGACGGAGTTGTGGAGGAAGTAAAGGAAGCTGTTGTGAAGGGAGGAAGCAAGGTTGATGACGGAGGTGTTGATGTTGAGGAGGTAGCAAAGGGAGCTGATGTGGAGGGAAGGACCAAGGTTGATGACCAAGTTGTGGAGGAACCGAAGGGAGATGTCGAGGGAAAAAACACTGTTAATGAAGGAGTTATGGAGGAATCAACGGGAGATGTTGTGGAGGGAGGGACGAAGCTTGATGAGCTAGGTGTTGAGGCGCGAACTGAAATACAAGGTGAGAAGGTATCACAGGATGATTTTCATGACGTGGGGGGTGATGAAGGGGAGACCAAGGAGTCCAAAGTGCCGAGGAAGGGCAGACCAAGGAAGGGTAGCCAAGTTCCGAACAAGACATATCCAACTCGCACTCGTGAAGTTTCCGCCAAGGCAAAATCACCCTACCGCAATGTGGATGAGCAGAAATTGGCAAAAAAGATTACCAAAATAGCAAGGTGGAAGGGATGACAGAGCTAGTAAAGTGGATGCAGAGTGAGAGGTTTGTGACTTATCCACTCTACTCAATCAGGAATTGATGAAATGAATGTCAAAAACTTTTCTGGCCTGACTTCTAGAATTCTGACCGGAAATTGATTCTTTGTGGACTGACTAACTTATATATAGCCTGTATATGTACTAATATATATATATATATCCTTGTTTAATATTCAAATGAATATGTACCATCATGCAGTATTGAACCCCGAACTGGACCGGCCGGGCAATCATTGGACAAGGAGTTCTTTGAGATATTGTTTGCCCCAAAGAAGTGGTTGGGCGGTTTGGTAATATTCCAATGCATTATTTGAAAATAGTATGCATGGGTAAAATAGTTTCGAGTTGATAGATTAACATTGTTGCACCATTACAACATATGGAGCAAATGATGTTCCTTTATCGTCAAAGGATTTCAGAGGATCCACAACGGTTTTCGAAGGTGGTTGTGCTTGACCCATATTGGCAGAACTATGTGCAACGGGAATTCGAGTGCTTCCAGATAAATTCTCCACGTAAGGGTAAGGATGAAATGTTGTCATACATGATGGGTTCATGTCCGGGAGAGTATGGGAAGAGATGGGATGATGCGGAATGCATATACGCATGCTTCAATATCGAAAGGAAGCATTGGTTTGCCTTAGAAATTGATCTATGCGCCTGGTATGTGACGGTTTATGACTGCAATGTGGATCTGTACAAAGACAAGGAAATTTTCGATATGATCCGCCCCATCGTTGAGACTGTTCCAAGATATGTCAAGATGTATGAGCCACTGGCAAAGAGATGTGAACCGTTATTGGACAATCCAATGTCGGTGTCCCGTCGTCATAACCTTAAGCAGAACAAGCGCGGGTAAGTATACATGTATTTATGCCCAAATAAATCCTTATCAAACTGCAATTGATATACATTCTAACGTGTTTTGTACATCGTGCAGAGGAGATTGTGGGGTCTACACCTTGAAGTACATTGAGTTATTGATTCTCGGCATGTCAAACTTGGATCTGTCGTCGAACAAATTCATAGATGCACATAGAAGTCAAATGGCTCATAGTATTTTAGATGTTGTTGGGATGGTCTTTAAGGACTTTTGATGTAATGTGGTGATTGCATTGTGTTGTTGGGAAACATTTGGCTAGGAACACGACTTATAATTGTATTTGAATTTGAGAGATACTGTTTTCAGCATGTTTACATGCTTGTGATGATGTTTATGTCAGCCAATATATTGGTTTTACATCAAAAGGCACCCAGGTGGGGTTAGATTTCGAATGTTTTCAGCATGTTTTCATTTAAAATGGTGGGGTTAGATTTCGAATAAAACCAAAGAGGGGGAAAATTGTGACTTAAGTCAGGCCAGATTACGAATTTACAGTACATATTCACATTTGTCAGGTTGTTTTGATATATCTATTTCAAATTTATCCTTTCCAGTTATTGCAAATCATCGTACAAAAACTCCCACATTGAAACCTAATATTTCCTACATTTAAAGGGTTTGGAAATCGAAAAATAGCCTGTAAAAGGGGGGGGGGGTAAAGTACACATTATAAATTTACAGTACATATTTAGCTTTGTCAGGTCATTTTTAGAAATCTTATTCTAGGTCATCCCATGACTTATGGCGGAACTGGAAGAAACATCACAATGGTAAATAACCGTAGGAAAAGACAACGTTTTTAAGTGGTTTTGAAACCGAAGCTTTGTTCTACATATAAATGGTTATGAAACCGAATAAAAACATGGTACAAAATAGTTAAAAAAGGTTACAAGGTTTATTATTTGAAAATAGCCTTGAAAAAGAGGGGGGGTTAAAGTACACACTAACCTAAATTTGTGCTACATGTCAACGGTTATGAAACCGGGAAAAAAAGGTACGAAACCGGATAAAACGGTAAAAAACAGTTAAAACCGGTTTTCACCGCAGGGTTAGTTCTTGCGACCATATTAATTTTGGTTTTTTTTACTTACGTCAGTCAACAATATTGACTTACAGTACGTATTTAGCTTTGTCAGGTCATTTTGTAGACATCTTATTCGAAGTCATTTAATGGTAATTAACCGTAGGAAATCTTATTCAAAGTCACCCTTTCCAATGCATATTCTTATTTGTCAGGCGAGACTACGGATTTACGTCAGTCCATAAAAGCGAATTACAGTGCTTATTGATGTTAGTCAGGTCATCTGTAGAAATCTTATTCAAAGTCATCCAATGGTAATTAACCGTAGGAAAATCTTATTCAAAGTCATCCAATGACATTATCGTCTTCCCACTTGACATGAAATATTAATTCCTGCGACATTAACATACCATACCAAATATACTATCTCATAACCTACTGACTATATATAGTCACTATATGCCATTATCATCTTCCTACTTGACATACGTATCATAAAACAACAGAACCTCCTAAATACTACACTGTATTACATTGTCACTAAACTAGATTCCTTCATCAGATACTAATTATGTGCGGAGGAGACAGATGATTCCGGGCCGTCACGTTGCGGAAGTTCATCAACAACATCTTGGGTGATAAATATGTGATGAGAGCAACGGTTCTACCTTGGGCGGCAAGGGCGACAGCGTCTCCGCGGCGCTGTAAGGCCCTCAAGGTACGAGGCCCGCCATGGGGGGGAACTACTTCGAAGAAGTAAGAGGCGCCTAGATCGGAATCGTTAAAATAAAATAGTTGGTTCAATAACCCATGGATTTCCCGTACCCTTTCAGCATGGGCCCTCCAGTTTTGCCTCCGTCCGCCTTGGTAGACATGGGTGGAAATCATGGCATCTTGTCCCCTTGAAGGGATGAGTCTCCCTCCGGTGTGGACAGTTGTGTAAACGAAGTGATCATTAAGGTCCCATTCATGGTTGTCAGGCTCATAAGCCATGGAAACAAAAGAAGCACGAGAACGGAAATTAGAGTTGTTAGGGTGATTCGAAGATGTTTTTGGATGAGGAAATTCGAAAAGTTTTTGTAGCGGATTGTGGATGAGGAAGAATGTGGATGAGGGGGTATATAAATAGTTGTTTGGGTTGGTGGCGGTTAGGGTTACATTCATGAGGGTGATTAAAAAATTCGAAAAATAAAACAACAGAACCTGTACAAAAACAGTTAAAAACGGTTAAAAACAGTTAAAGCAGTTTATAACCGCGAGGTTAGTTCTTCAGACCAAAGCTTTATTCTAATTGTTAAATAAGTCAGTCCACAATAGATATTTACAGTACATATTGATATTTGTCAGGTCAATTTGTATAAATCTTATTCCAAGTCATCCCACGACTTATGGCGGAACTCGAAGAAACATCACAATGGTAAATAACCGTAGGAAAAGACAACGTTTTTAAATGGATGAAACATTGGGTTTTAAGATGGAAGGAAAATGTTCCTTCAGCTTGGAATGACCCATTACACAAGGAGTGAAATAAATTTTAAGTTTTCAGATTGACATGAAAATCGTACCAAACGAGGTCTTAATGCTTTTCCCAGGCTCTGGAGCAAGGTTCTTAAAAATACTTCGATGCTCGCACTTCCTTCTCTACATACTCAAAATTTGCCCTGACAACGTAGTTATAAGCCTTGCAAACAACCATATGTTGACTGACGATTAATGCTTGTTCTGTTTCTGAGATATGTAACATCGTACATAGTTTTTACCTTTTCGGGTTTCTCAGGCATTATACAAATTGTTACAGTACGTATTCAGGTTTGTTAGGTCACTTTGAAATAAGAGGGTAAGTTTGAAATTTTTCATTCCGATTTGACCCCTTAAAAATTTCACTAAAAGTACACCCTTACTTGCCCAAATCTTTTCAACCAAGTCTCTTCAAATACTCACCGGTCCATTACTAAAGTTCTCTACCAAGGATCTCCAAACACTCCCACTTTCCCAATAGTCCCACTCCCACGTTCTTCAAATAATCCCTCTCTATACTCTAAATTCATGGCGGGAGAACATCACATTGTGACTGGGACATACTTATACGTAAATGAACTGCTTCAATCTGCCCGTGAAGTGAAGGATCATGTTGGAGGCCGGAAGATGACCGAGGCCGAATTCCAGGAGTACAATCGCAACATTGTGGCCAGAGATTTGGAGTTGGTAAGTTTAATTAAGGATTTGCGCCGCCTCGGGCAGGAGCTTACTGCTGTGAGTCCGGAAGGGGCTCAGACCGAAGAAGAAAAGGCCCGGATCAAGCTAAAGCTTAGACTGTTAAGGCTTTTGTTGTATATTTTCTTCCTATGTGCAAGGGCCGTGCCTACGATGCTTAATTTGTGTTTCTGCATACTGAATGCGACACCACCTTCACTGAGCTCAACATAAAAAGGGTGTTGGACCATGCTCAGTCGCTGGAGGAAAGCTGAAGTCCCGATATCTATCTTGATGGATAATGTTTTCATAACAGTGTAGTTTCTGAGTATGTGTGCATAAGTGTTTTTAATGTTATGAACTTTGCAATGCTAGTTTTTTGTTCTTTTGTGTGTGGGAATGCCATGTGAAGGGCACGTTTTGTTTAAAGTTGAACAACGTAATATAATGCTTCTGTTTATATGGTTCAGACCATGTTGGAGTTTTACAGGACGTATTGTGAATTTACAGGTCGTATTTATGTATTACGTTTGTCAGTACAACTTTGCAACCTGATTCTAGGGTTCTTATGAAGGTTCATTTATAGACTTCGCAACTGAAATGGGTTCGCAGATGATTGTGTTTATTCACTAGGTTTGTAGATTTCCTTTGTCAGACCAGGTTAGGGGCGTTACAGGACGTATTGTGGCTTTACAGGTCGTTTTGTATGTATAAGGTTTTCCTCGAGCAAATGAGTATGTGAGGACATAAGCGTTGTTTTACACGGTGTTCTACAGTCTTATGGGTTGTCAGTTATAGGGTTTAACACTGACTCATGCTGAGAAGGTCATCAACTCTTAACCCAAAGATGATGACAAGACAAAATACAACGTTTGCAGAGAACCTAAGAACTTGTCAGTACAACTTCGCACCATGATTGTGTTATTCATTCGGTTTTTTAAATACCTTTGTCAGACCATGTTAGGGTTTTACAGGACGTATTGTGGCGTTACAAGGTCGTTTTGCATGTTTTAGGTTTTCCTCGAGCAACATGATTATGTCAGGACATATACGTTGTTTTACAGGGTGTTCTACAAGTCTTATGGTTCTCCTTGTGAGGAGTTTACCACTGGACTCATGCTGACAAGTCATCAACTATTAAGCAAAGATGATGACAGGACAAAATGCAACATTTGCAGAGAACCTAAGAACTTTGTCAGTACAACTTCGCACCTGATTCTAGGGTTCTTATGAAGGTTCAAGATGACAAGTAAATCTTAAGCAAAATATTTAATTTATGTACTTTGTATATCATCCAAAAGGAAGCCCCCACAAAAAAGAGGTGTGGTTTACGCCTATATAGACTTAAACCATACATCGTTTCCATGAAACACCTCCACAACAACATTTACTAGCATAAACACCCAAAAACAACAACATGGTGACAATTGTAAACCCAAAAAAAACTAACCCATTCTCTTCCTATGATTGTCCATCATCAGTCCTTCTCCTCCTACAATACTGCTTGTTGTGGCCTTGGTTGCGCAATACCGAACACCGCCATCCTCCTAGTATAGTTCCCCTCCCACGTCGCCCTGTATCGGTTAATTTGTGGCCTTCCAGGAGGACGTTTTACATTTGGTGGACAACATGGAATGGATGACACGGCTTCAGGAATTGACCATCTGCCCTGTGGGAGGAACAAGATGCACAGTTTCCTTGTACACTTCTCTCACGCACTCGTCTTGAACATGGGATGGACGAGATCAGTGAGTCGCACTCCCCTATCACTTGCAAACCGCTATGGCATGAGCACAAGGAATATCAATCTGGAACATGTTACAATCACATGACGAGCATTAAGGTTCACCGAGTATCTACAAGTTCCTACCATGACCCCCGCTTCAAACTGGCTTAGTCTTCGAACACTCATCTTTGCTGCCCTTCTGTAGTTCACCTCTACCAGCGTGTACACAGAGGGTGACAAGTATTGGTCCCAGTTTGAGGCCGCTTCCCTTCTTTGACAAAACCATTTAGAAATGGTCTCAACAATCGCATCAAACAGAGCAAGAATAGGCCACTGACGCTGTGTTTTCCACAAGCCATTGAGACACTCGGCGTTGTTGCTTGTCATGATGTTAAACCTGTTCCCATAAAAATGCGCTCTCGCCCAGTTTTCAACTCCAGCTTCTTTTAGATATTGACCAATCTTTGGAGATGCAGCTGTTATTTGAGCAAACTGATGATTGAACTCAGCTACTATGTAAGCATGATCAGCTTTTTTGAATATGCCGAAGAGGTCTTGCCTACCAAACTTCCTCTTGAAGTTTTGGTATATATGATATATGCAATATCCATGCTTGGAGAAACGATAGCTATTTCTCAGACCCTTCCCAATGCTAAGATGACGATCAGACACGAAATACAACTCGGGATGATCAGGAACAACAAGCCTCAATTCACTGAAGAAAAATGACCATGCATCATCGTTCTCACTATTAACAACGGCAACAACAAGGGGATATATTTGGCCGTTTCCATCTTGTGCCGTTGCCAACAGAAGTATCCCCTTGAACTTGGCTGAGAGGTGAGTGCCATCAACTGATATTACCTATACACGCAGAACTATTTTCTCAGATGTTGCCCTGACAACAGAGTTATAAGCTTTGAAACTACGGTATATAGCTTGACAAATTGACTATTTCTCAGATGTTGCCCTGACACACGCAGAACTATTTTCTGTTTGTCACATATTCAGTCATATAGTAGATTTACCTGACAAAGTAACTATATCTCCTGACGTAACAACATCACGACTGAATACTGACCTTTTTCAGATGTGGCGCTGTCCTTATCCATGGACCTAAAGTCCAGAAGACGTACTTGAAGCGTTGCTCAGCATCTCTGACTATTCTCGTGTATGTTCCCAGATTAGATTTCTGTAACATGTGCATGTAAGAGTACATTGCCTTGTAGCTATCCGCAGCTGTACCATGTGCCATGACCTGGGCGAAGAGCCGCGCTCGATTGGCTTTGTAGTAGCTTGTCCTTATCCCTTGCTATAACATGAAATCCTGAATTTCTGAAGCAAGTAGGCCTTTACGGCCGTTTAAAAACCTGAGATGTAACGAAGTGAATCAATACATGCATTCATATTGGCCTTTGATCACAAAAATATATTCAAATGCAAGAAAACCATACTTGTGAAGTACTTTATCGGCAATCAGCCGAGAAGTTGCTCCTTTGTGGTGATTGTGGTTTACTCTCATGCCACAGGTATGATCCGCAACATATTGTCGCACCATAAACAACGACGTTTTTCGATACAATGAGCCACGACAAAAAAACTTGCATTTGTCGTCAACGCACGCAACTTCATAATTGGACTTATCGGACCTCTTCACATGCATCTCGTAGAAGTTTTCCATTGCCAGGGAGAAGAGTGCAACTTTGAACTCTTCCTTACAATTGAAGAGTTGACCAACCTTCATTGTTGGATATGAGGACTTGTTTGCACTTGTTTCCTCATCTTCAACTAACATTTCCATCTCCGCTGGATAGTACCTCTTTTGAAGCACTCTAAGCATGTCTTCATCAACATCAACCTCTTCTTCTTTATCATCCTCTATTTGCTCCTCGTTCTGTGTTCCCTCAATGCCATTAATTTCTTCCCACACATCATCTAGACCAACTGTATTCACATCATCCCCTGAAGCATACCCTAACCCTTCCACACCATTAACACAATCATCATCACCAGATTCATAATAGCCCTCATAGTCAAAGCCATCTTCTATTTCATCCTCCAAAGAAACTCCACTATTGGCATAATCAGTCATAGCCTGCTTCCCTTTGTTTCTGGATGTAGCACCTTCAATGTCCTCATCATCGCTGCTCAATGATATAATGTCTTCCACTATCAGGGGACAATTTCTCTTGTATTTCCCCCTCACTTCATCCCTTTTTAATCTCCTTAACTCTGCATCATTGTCAGCTTCAATAATTTCATCAATCGACCTGAAATTTGTGTGAGGTGCTCTGTCTTGTTTAAAAAATGACCTGAAAAAGTCTTTATTATCTTGGCTCTGGCTCTGAGTTCGTGGTGGAGCTGTTGAAGGAAGAGTACGATGTTCAGCCCTTTCACTTCGAATCTCTTCCTTCTTTAAAAGGTTGGTGTACAACGCAATATTCCACTTTGCTGAATTTTCTCCACATATGTTCAAGAACTTGAACGCAGCAAGATCGTCGTCATCATTTATAAAGATGGGTGTAAGTTCTGGTTTATTTTCATAAGCGTATTGCACAATCAATTTTTCTTCATCAAATGGGTTCTTCTCAGTCCATTTGTTGCGCAGTGTAGCCAAGTCCATGTCAGGGGAAAGCAACATGGCTTTCACTATTCTATCACCCTCATACAACCACCTTTTCCCTTGTTCTTTCCATTCTCCACCACTGATGAACGTCACATACACTAGTTTCGAACCTACAAATAAATAAGGTTTTTGAACTTCACGTATACAGAACAGAGGGGGAAAATTGATTGTTTTTCAGGAGAATTTACTTACCCATTCAAGCTGTATTTACAAGCGTCAGGTGTTAAATATCAGGTGCGAAATATCTCACGTGTAATAGCTGGTCAGGCTGCTTTTAAGTTCTCCAGGAATATTCAGGGATTTTTTCAGGGGAGGTTAGCTGGAGGGATTAAAGGTTGAGGGAGGCCAGATTTTTTGGAGGGAAACTTGCCCGCCAATTCGAAGTCCACTTTGCTGAAATTTTTTCACACTGATGTGATGCCTCTGTCCACCGGCGGCTTCAACCTCATTAAGAGAGATTAACCCTTTCTTTTATATTTTTTAGACATAATATTAGCCAACTTTTACCCATTTTCTATTTAAAACAAAAGCTAAATTCCACACTCCACAATAGCAAGAATGCCAGAATCCGTACAGAATTCTGATACTTTTGCAATTCCGTTGAAAATCTTGGATTTCTGCAACTGGCAAAAGCAAATCTGGTATTTTTGCTAATACGCCTATATATATTCTAGACTTCTAGTATGCTAGACGTCCTCCTTCATAATTTAGTATTTTTTTGAGCGGGTTTGATAGAATATAGTATATCGAGCAATAATATATAAAAAGAAAAAAATATTAAAAGTAACTACAATTTTTACTAGTAGAATAAAAATAATTACAAGTTTCAAATCAATCAAAAATTATCTCAATTATGTACTTATGAACAAAAAAATAATATAGTTGAATTTTTGGGTTGAAATTTTGAATGATTCGATGACACGTACTTGTAATCTCTTTGTAGTTGGACACGATAAGTGATTCTGCTTTGTAATATTATGGAGCTCACGTCATTGAATCAGTCAAGATTTTAATCGGAAAATTCATCTATGATATTCGATGACATGTACTTGTGATCTCTTTATAGTTGGACACGATAAGTGATTCTCCTTTGTAATATTATGGAGTTCACATCATTAAATCAATCAAGATTTTAATCACAAATTCATCTATGTTATTTTCATCTATTGGTATATAGTTGAAATTATTTTTAATGTGAAAGTTAAAAGTAATTAATGGGCAAGAAGCCTCATAATTTTGGTCTATTGGTTAAAAGTGAAATGTTTATCAAATGACCAGACCAACCTATCAAAACATAGAACTTTTTTCCAGGCACTTTATAGAAAGTAGTTCTTAAACTAGGATGGAAACAAAACTTATTCTGAAAATAGGTTGGCTGTTGTAGGTTTTGGGTAAATCACTGTTATGGGCAGCGACTCTTTTGAAAAAAGTCGTTCGAAAAAACAGGGACTTAGGCCAAAGCGAAATTGGTAATAAAAAAAAAAGACATGAGTCGCTATATGGTACAACGACTCGTGTCTTTTATTTATTTTTAATTATTGATTTAATTTTATAAATAAAATAATATTAAAAAGATATGAGTTGCTGTGTGATACATACACTCATTTTTTATTTTTTTTCAACTTACCACTTTTATGACGATTTGGTATAATAAAAAAATTAAAAAGAATGAGTGGCTGCAATATACTGCGACTCACTTTTTTTTTCAAAAAAAATGGAGTTTTAAAAAAATATATATATATATATATACGAATTAATCAATGTATGATACAGAGCACGCCCCAGGCGACTTTCAACAACTAAGTCGCCGCAGCCACCAGCGACTATCTTCAATTGAGTCGCCGTCCTATACACCTATTCGTCTTGGAAAAAACAAATGTAATCCAAATTAATGTTTCATTGATAAAATTTAAAGATTTGAAGACGAGGGAGGCAGCGGTCAACGCCGCCGCGACCTCAGTGTCGAGATCGGAGCCAGGGGTGGTCCGGTTGACGGGGTAGGCATAGCAGAAGGTGTCCATGTCCTCCGGCGGCTCCCAACAGTCATGGTCGGAAAACGGATCCCCCACCATGGCGTAGACTACGCCATCGACGACTGTGGCCTTCAAGAAATAGTCGGCCGCCCAGACGACGGCGTCGGTGGCATGGCCCAAGTCGGCGGGTCCCATCATGGAGCCGTACTCGAGCACGCACCAGGCGAGGACGGTGGCCGAGAATGCCATCAAAAAGCTAAACTTGACCGCCCTCCTCGTATTCCTGTGCAATATTCCATAGTAGCAATCATTGTTTTTCAAATAAAAAAAAGAATCGTTGTTTTCAGCCCGTCTATGTTCGTTTGGTAATTTTAATAATTAAAATAAGTGAGTCGATGTCACCCACAGAGAGTTATGCCTTTTTTTCTTTTTATTAAAATACCATCTCCGCTTCGATGAAAGTCGTTGTTTTGGTGGATGATAGGTGTCATTTCATGCACCTTTACTAGCAACTATTATCATTATTTGGAGAAATTTATGATAAGATTTGAGACTAAGTCTGTAATCCAGAAGATGTGGGGAGAATTGAAGATATCCAGGGATTTACAACTTAGATGGAGATGATGAAGATGGATGAGGATCTGCTGGAGATTAATTGGAGAAGACTACCAACACTTGGTAGTAATGAAGAGCAAAAGAGAAGAAGAGTTGAAGAGAGGACTGGGCGAGTATCACCGCCCCGCGCCAGTGCCACCGCGACCCGACGGTGGATCTCAGAGAAGGAACTGACGCCCCGCGGTGGATCTCACCGCCCCGCGGTAGGCACGTCACGCCTCTCGGCCAACAGAAGACATTATTTCCTTTTATGCATTTTCGGACTTTCTTATTTCTAGTATTTTATTTTCCTTGCTATTTTAATTAGGTTAAACTTATTTCCTAAGCCTATTTAAGACCTCTTTCTAGGTTAAGAGGCAGAGAGAACTTTTTGACATTTTTACTTTCATCATTATCGTTGTTTTTCTCATTAGGGTTTCATTTACATCTGAATGGAGCACTAATTTCCCTTTGTTCTACTAGACATTTGAAGCAATACAGTTGATGTGTTTGTGAGATTTCTATTCCTTGTTCCTATTCTTATATGTGTTGGTTTGATTCTCTTGGTTATATTGAATATTGATTCATTGTTATTCTTCATAGCCTGATCAACTAGGTTGAGTAATATTTATCAATTGCTAGGGTTTGCATATAGTGGAATACGAGTACATATCTAGTAGCAAACATAATTGTTGCATATAGTGGAATACGAGTGCGTAGTTGTGAGTGAGAATCATTTGCATGTTAAGTAGTAAGGTTTTCTTCTATTTGCATGTATCCTATATCCTTGTGTGCATTGCTATTGTTTTATTAGTGGTAAGGTTTTCTTCCATTGATATTGTAGTAAGTACTATCAATAACTGTCTGAATTGGTAGTTAATCAAGATCAGGGTGGGAACAACTATAAGAATAGATAAAGAACTTGGATTTAATAGATTTTGGTGATCAAATTATATCTCTGTATTGTGGATCTCGTTCTAGTGGAACTTCTTCCCCAATCATATTCTCAAGTCAACTAAACCTGTTCACTTTGCTCTGTTTGATAACCAACCCCCCCCCTTACTTGTTACTTGTTAATCATAATTGCATACTTCATCAGATCTTCTCTGTGGGTTCGACCCTTACTTGCTTACTATACATCTGTTTAGTAGGTTGTTAGGACTTTTACTTTGACTAGGTCATTCAACGATATTTGCATTGTATATTTCGGCCACGTCAGTGGACGACTCATTTTTTATAAGTCGCTGCGTAGAACGACTATTCCCAGAGCTAAAATGACAGCTTATTTTTAACATAAATTTACTTCTATGCCTATTTCAAGAATAACTTTGTAAAATGTGCCTACTTTGGAAAAAACTTCTCAAAACATACTTGAACGATCGATCGACCGAATCAACAACCATAACATATGCCATAAATGAATACTCCTCGAAACATATATTTATGATAATATATTAAGGGAAATATAAAGAAATACTTAACAAAAGTCCAAAAGCAATTATATGTATACCAATCACATTTATCCAGTACACATCGACACAACATATTTGTTCGTTGTATCCTAAATTACAATGGAAACAAATCAACTTCTTGATGTTATATGTTTTGGGCGAAAAAGATCAAACCGACCTGAATCGCTTAAAGAAGGGCAACTAGACAACAATTAGATTGATAATATCTAAATAATCCAAATCAACTTAACAATCAAGAAAAAGAGATTAAACGAATGTAATATAAACTTATCTCCCTGAAATGAGAGACTAATCAAATATAAAAATTTAGCCGTCGGTCGCTTCAATGTTGGAGTAACGGACTAAGCACAAGAATGATCACTTATTTGAGTAAAACAATGGTAGAACAATGATAGAGGACTGTTTGAATTAAGTAAGAATGATTCGATCCCTTTACAAGTAGGAGACAAGACCTATATATAGCTAGAAAGTATCCTAGGAATATTCCAAATATTCCCTTCCTTGATGCCCAAGTTTGTGGATATAGTTGTTGGAGACAAATCCCTTGAGTTTCTCCAGGAGTTAATGCTTCCTTGATTTCCTCTAGGGAGTTAATGCTCCCTTGATTTCTGCCATTGATTTCCTTGATTCTTTTTGTGGCAATAATGACTTATATCTTTTATACATTTATTGGAATGATATGCAATCAATGATGTTTTTGTCAGACGGTCACCTCTTCGAAACTGACGGTCACCTCTTTGAGTGTTGTCCCAAGGTGTCGTCCCGAGATTTCT